>JADDOH010012174.1:0-31316 GCA_016648135.1 Agrypnia vestita
GCCTAACTTTATTATTTTGCTTTATACTTGAATGGATTCACCTATTTGTGTTTCTCAACAGAGAGACCCTGTCCCAATCCGATATGAAGTGAACCCGTTAAATCCAGAGATCAAGCAAATGCTGTACCTATATAATATTAACATAACATACTTTAGAATACGGTAAACTCTCGATTATCCGGGGCGGAAGGGAAAAAACTGCACAAAATTTCCGAAAATAAATCGGAAAATAATTACAAAGACACCGTTCCATTTGTTTTCTAAAATCCACATAATTGCATATGTGTATTTTAACGGCACGAAAATAAAATATAGCGTTCACTTTTTGCGCGTAACACTGTTGCAACATTTATGCACTACTTGAAATTATTAAAAATAATGAAAAAAACACAACCGCATACGGCACGAAAATAATGTATGAACATACAAGACACGTGATTAAACATTTTAAATTTCTACCTACACCATTTGCGAGGAATTTTCATTAACAATAAATTAAATTAGTGGCGTGCTCTCCCACTACGTCAAAATAAATAAAAAATTTCGTGATACGGGATTTCTTAAATTTTGCAATCTTGCGTGTTTTTACGAGTATTATATTATTTTTACGCTATATTATTCAGTTGATAGAAAAAATATTTTTACGTTCTACCAAAAATTTCGAAATACTTAAAAACAGAATATTTTATTTCCAGGGATATTCCGTAATCCGGTTAATGCGACCCCGGACAATCGGATGTCTACTGTACCAACTTTGATCGAATGTGTTGTCCGAAGCTGTCCTTTTTGTAACTATGCTGAACCAACAATTAGAAACTCGTGGGGCTGGATGAGAGAGTCAATCGATACACATGGTTGAAACGGTTGAAAACTTTGAACATAAATTATTGATCGCCCGTTTTTGACACTTCTTCTCGTGACCTATCCATTCAACAGACGCTGGCTATTATGAGTTTATTTACTGCGGCCTGAAGCAGCTCTACAGTAGACTGGCCAAACCTTAAATTTTTAAGCCCTGATATTCTTCTTGTTTCAGAGCCCCGAATTCCGGCAATCTTTCTCTGCATTATGAGGTGCAAGATGTCTTACTTCTGTAGATATCTCGTGATGTGTCCGAGATATTGAAGTTTTAGGATTTTTATTGTTTTAATTGTAGCTTATTGGTCCAAAAGTCGCAGGTTTGAACCTCACTCCAGACTAGCAAGTTAGTCCTATTTTCATAGCACAAGCGTTTAGCTTAGTTTGAAAATAGTAAGAATATTGATGTGACACGTATTCCGTGTTCGCATCTCTATTTAAAAAAAAAACAATTCTCTATTCATCCGAACTATAGCATTCTCACCTGTAACTCTATTCACATCTCGAATACTTCAAGTCGCCTTATCAATACTCCGGTAAGCGTCCATGCTTTCATTCCATAAAATAACATTGAGAACACTTAGAATCCATTTGCATTTGTAATCGAAGGTTGAGATCATGACTGCAAAACATCTTTTACATTCGGATAAGCGTTGCACGAGCTTGCTCAATGTGGTAATCGATTTCAAGAGAAAAATTCCATCTTTCATTTACATTGCTACCCAGGTACACAATACTTTGAACCTTCTCTATTTTCCTTCTAGCAATATAAAGATTTTCATTGTCAACTGCGTTATGTTTGCTAATGAGCATGTATTTTGTTTTAGTTCTGTTAAGTTTAAACCCAAAGTTCTCGCATTTATTCACTACTTGGTTCAGCAGAAGATGTGAATCCTCATTTTTACTTGCTAGAAGTACTGTAGAAGTAGAAGTGCATGACGCAGATTCTTCAAAATCTTCCCATTAATAAAAAGTTCCTGAAGAGCTTCACTGTCTCCAACTTTCATATTCCTTATAATTAACGCTTTTCAGGAATTACGATACATGAATATATTTTATTATAATTCTTAAAAACTTTCGCTAGACTAATAAAGTTTACGATAATGAAGAATATGTACAAAATAATAAACCAGTTAACTACCCAAAGTAAAATAAAAGAAGAAAGTTAATGTACTAGTAAATATTAATAAAAATATGGTCGAACAAAATTTAATTTAATTAATTCGAAAGTAAATGTGGCAAGATGTTCGAATAATATATCAAATAAAACCCAACTAATACATGTAGGTGCGGTTCTTCGCTTTCAACGGAGAGTCATTATTTTGGTAGAACGAAAACAGCCCGAAGATGGTTAAACAAATTACTGGAAACTTTAATTAAATATATTTCTATGGCGCCTTGCAAACTATTCCACCACAAGAAATATCGCTACAGGAGAATTGTGCTAAGGCAGTAGTACACTTAAATTACGAAAAATAAGTGTTATAGAAGTTCAAAGGATTTTAATTTTATGTTTTTAAGTAAACACTGAAATAAAATGCATAAAATATAAAATATTTAGTTTCGGAAACCAAAAGACACAGGGAACTTAACGTGAAAAATTGATAAAAGGAGATATAAGTACTAATTAAGAAAAATTATTGATGTCCCACAAATACAAAAATATTTTAATGTGGGAAAGCATACAGGGATGTTTTTATTGAGTGTCCACAAGGCTTATGACCAATATTGGCTGGCTTAAGCGATTACGTTACAAAATGCAACGTTTACCAATGCCAGCGACCAGACATATCTATCAAATTTTTAATGTGGTAAATATGTTTTTTTTTAAGAATACAAATTAAATTCAATTGTTATGTTATTCATGCATTTTATATGAGGGATATAAGAGCAAAGGCAGCAATACTGGAAAAATATTTTGAATGCAGTCACCGACGATTACTAATTTAAAATGTACTGAATTCTAAATCTAATTCTTGATAATTCTAGATTCAATCCAAATTCTAGATTTAATATCTATGCCTACCAAATTCACGTTTCCTATAAATTTATGGAGTATGTTTCCAATATATTCTATAAATTTATCCAATATCTGTGCCTACGAAACTCACGTTTCCTCTTAATTTATAGAATATTTTTCCAATAAAATCTCGAATTCAGTTCATTCTAAATTAAATATAAAAAAACTCATTATTGCTGTGAAGATGCAATTTCAGAACGAAGTTCTGTTAATTTTAAATATTTTTTGTTTATCCCGGTAGAAGTTAAAATATTTTTTCCTTAATTTGATTTTTCTGTATGTCTTTTCTAATTGATTAATAAAAATTCATTCTAAAGTAATCCTCGATGACTGAATTAATTTTTTTTAAAGATTTGCTGCTTTTGCTTAGATATCTCCCATTTTTCATATTTTGAACAACTACGCTATAGCCAAAATCCTTAAATTCGCCATCGCCGAAGTAATTAATTAATGGTAGTTTTAATGATATTTGGGTGGGATAGGTTGTAAATTTTTTAGATATATAAATATCAAACATAATAATTTCGTTGTCTGTCCGGCTATCCGTCTGCCTTTCTTATCTGTCTATCTGTCCGTCCGTAACTTCGTGTAACATCCTAAATTTTGTACGGATTCACTGCTTGAAAAACCAAATTAACAGCCGCAGATGGGGCCTGAACTCCGGGCCAGCAATCTCGAACCAGCCGCTCTACGAACGTTGCTACGGCCGCCTCTCTGTGGACCATCAAAAATATACTATGAATATATACCAGGGCTTAGGAAAGACACTTATTAATGTTCTATCATTTTTGACGGGTTACAGATAGTGAAAATATAAAAAAAATTACACTAGTCTCGCGTTTAGTGTACATCTTGATTGGTTCGTCCGATTTGACAAATAAAGTGCAAAAAATCTGGTGCCAATTTCTTTGTTTTTTTATCATTACCATTACTTTATTATCATTACTTTATTATTATTTTATATATACAACACGTCATCATGAATAATCTATATAAACCGTAAATAATATGATATAAATGAGTTTCAGTTCCATAAGATTTTTCACATTAAATCTGCAAAAGGAGTTAAAAAAATATTCATATATGCTATCCACAAAGACAATATCTGAATTGAATGAATAGCAAATGGAAAAAAATTCATTCCACTTCTTTGAGAGCGGAATTTTTGTTTTAATTGCTTCCTCACTTTTCTCGTTCAAAACTCGTCGATCGGAGGCTCTACATCTGAAGAGCTAATATCACCCGATTCAAAGGGATGTTTTCCACAGCGTTAACTCCCGGCCATATCTTAAGCCTTGCTGGGGGGTACATCGCTGAGGGATTATCATCCCTTCAAAAACTGATGTAGATATTGGGCAACCCTTGGGGCAAGTAAAATACTTAAAATGTGGGTGTACTTGAAAAGGATTTACAGAACGTGTCTAAGCAAGGTAGCGTATTTTTAGATTAAATGAAAATTAAATAACAAATGGTTTTATCTTTTGCTTTTATCTTTGTGTTACATATTATATATCTCTGTACATTTTGGATCATTTAAGTCCCCTTAGTATTAACTTGATACAAACGAATTACCACTAGCTTAGTTAAAATAACTAAAGCTTAGTTTTAAAGTGGTAAGAATACTGATATGAAACGTATTCAATACACACGGCGCTATTTTTTTAGTAAATAAATTTACATTGTGAATATTCGCGAAAACGGCGCTATATAAGTTATCCAATTATTTATTATTATTAATATGATGAAAATGGCGTAGGTGCAGAGAAATAATGTATTACAATTTTTTTCCGTTTCAATGCCATTAAATCGGCGTTTATTGATCACTTGATTATAACATGCTAATAACATGTTGAACATTTCTTCATAAAAGAATAAACAGTATGTAAAAATAAAAATAATATTAAGTCAATATTTGTAATATTTTCAAACCACGCCTAGCTTGTAATAGTAAGGATCTGTCGAATCGAACCGAATTAATCACTGAAACTATATTTTAATTGATTCACTCATAAACTCTTTACGCACGAATTATCAAAGTGACTTTTTGTAAAAGAGTTGGCAAATTAAGTAAAAAAAAAAAACGCATCAAAGGTATGACTTCAAGAATGTTCGTCGATATTTTTCTGAACGTCAGCATGACCGGCGTGAAAAAACTTATGTCTGAATGGTACATATTATGCTTCTGGCGAGAGTAAAATATTTTAATATATTGTCACCACAAGCCCACTACTTTAAGAAATTAATATGTTATTTTAATTTTTCGTAAAAGATTTAATGCTCATGAATAAATAAATACAGGGAACTAAATTTATTGAAAGATTGACAAGTAAGTCAAAATTATTGAATGATCTTTCTCGCCAACCTTATATTAGAATTATATAATAGAAAAAATCTGAAAAAATGTGAAGGAAAATGACAGATTAACAATTCATAATAGCTCTTGAAATCGTGTTGGAGCCTGTACAGAAGCCTTTAATCAAGATAATATAATTTTTTTAATTTCCGTTCCGGGTATAAAATCAATTACAAAAACGTATAAAGTCATGTAAAAAACATATATTACGATCAATTTTTGTCCTCACTACATAAATATATTGTTATCCTTCGTAAAGAATCCGGATTTTTAAAAACTTATTATAAGAAACTACACAAATATTCATGGTAAATAAGAATTACTTGTCAAATTTTAAATCACTGTTCTTGATAATTTACACGATAAAGATTCAAAATTTTACCTTAGAGATGTCAATACGTATATTACAATTAAAAATGATTGAACAAATCTCGTATAATTAAAGATGTAAGGTTTATGTAACAGTCCTTTGATGTATCTAGGTGTTGAAACAAGGAATATTTTATACGAACATGTTGCTGGGGTAAATAAGAATGTCTTCTTGCGCGGTCGCAGATTGCATGTACTTTCGTGGAGGTATGTTTTTTCGAGGTGGTAATATGAACTGATAATGTCTTCGGTCTTTTCTGCGTCGTATTTTAAAGATATTGGTTGTTGTGCGAGTGGGACACACCTATAACTATTAGTCATTTCAATATCTAAAAACCCACGAGGCTGTTTCGTTTCAAATTGCACTCATGTGTCGCGCATTAATGAATGACCGAAAACTAATAAGCCCCGACCGAATTTACCTACAAATGGAACATAAATGGCACTCGAACCTAAATCAGTAGTGGTGTAATTAGTTTCGGGACCGCAACTGTTTTGCAGCGCTCTCAAACAAAATGCGATTGCGGGGTCCGGTCACGGTTCACCGAATCGGCCTTTTTTTGTTGCGGTCCGGATACATTTGACTTCGCAAATAATAGTTCAAACAGGAGTTTTTGCGGCGGATACAGTTTGCGTAACACAGCTGTATAAAAATTGGACGATTCGCTGGCGCGATGAAATAACGTGTTTTGCCAATTCAAATATAACCACCCCAGGTGCCAGAAATAGCAACGTTCTGTCCAAAAATAACGACTAGCTAAATTAAGCATAGTAAAAAGCAAATTTAAAAGGAAATCATATTTTTCAAATATTTATATACGTGTTTTAATATTTAAGTAATGTATTTTTGTGGTTTCAACCTTAAACTTTGTGATTGAACAAAATAAACTTTATACAAAGTGCAATAAGTATTTTTAACATCGATCGATTTCCCATTTTATTTTATGTGCGAGTTGTTGTTCGTCCGTGCTGACGAAGACACAGTAGTGCCGAAGTCGGTAGATGATGAAAATCGTCAGTACGGTTTATATAAACTTATTTTAAATTATTTTTGTATTTATTTTATTTTATGTATTGTATATTATATATAAAATATAAATAAATTAAACTACATTACTTCTTCTTCAAATATAGCAAATTTATTTTGTGGTAACATAATTATAATTGATAAAAATTAACTTTGTTAAAACCACTTATTTATTGAAAAAAATTCAACATGTTTCGAAGCCAATGGCTTCTACGTCAGGATAACAAAAATAATATTTAAAAATCGAAGTATAGATCAAAATATTAAAAAGTTGTACATGGAAAATGATAATATAAAGTACCTACCTAACATGAAAATAAATTTAAAAGATAACTATTTGCAAAAAGGACCTGATTAATAATAACATTCAATTTACTATTTACACTCTTTCTTATTTCCAAAATTTCTAATTTATCAAGTGGTTTTAACAAAGTTAATTTATATCAATTAAACTATATTACTTTTTCTTCAAATATAGCAAAATTATTTTGTGGTGACATAATTTTAATTTATATAAAATAAATTATTTTTAATTAATTTAGATAAACTACTTATTATTTTACAACGCAAGTTATTTGGAACGTGAGTCAAATTATAGATGTATTGCAAGATCAATAAAATATGTTACGGAATCTGGATTAGCTGGATACATTTTTTTAAACATTTTTATATACACTGGGTACTTTTATCTTCTTTTATATTTTCACATACACAGGTGAAACCGGGATCAATTCCAAACACCTCCTGCGATATTTGAAATCAGAACGATTTGTAATGTCGCTATCTCTACCAATCCATGTTATGCCCTACCATCTTATCACTGGTATAATAGACTATAGCGTCTTAATTGTCTAATGCTTATGCTGTTTTTTACATCAGGCTATAAGGTCCAATTACTGAAATGAAACACATCACAAACAAAGAGACGTGAGAAATTTACCAAGATGTATTGTGTTTTCATCGGGAATTAAATTAGGAACCACAGATACAAGAAATAATTGTTATGCCCATTAGACTACGACAGCCTCCAATTAAAGGGCTTTGGTATTACTAAAAACACAAAATTAAATTTATCTTTGAAAAAGTTACACCTCTTGATCTAAGTTTATCAAGAATCTGAGAGACAAAGAGAGTGAAAGGGGGTTTAAAGGAGGGGTGGACGCCCTTTGGACCGCTCCCGTCACTCTCTCCATCTCTCCTTGACCTCTTTTGGTAGTCACATACGTACATGTTGACCTTCGGTCAGACTAATAAGAATGCGAAGGATATTTTATGAAGATGTTATTGTGCGAATATTACTATGGTAGTAGTATTATTTGTGTGCTGGTGTAGTAGTTGTCCTGACGAAGAGACGAGTACGTCTCGAAACCGATAGTCTAAAAATCTCATTAAGTGTTTATATACTAACATAACTCACATTTTGTTAGTATACCTGACCAAACAGTTAATTTTTTTAATATTTAAAATATGAATAATATCATCTTATTTTTTGCAGAATTTTACTGATTCATTAACGTAACGTTCAAAAAAGGCAAAAAGCATTTTATCGCTCATTTACGGAGTACTCTCTTCATAAAGTTCACAAAGAAGGCTCTCACCTTTCACGAAGAGTGGCCTACGATGTTACCAATGCAGCGTTGGGAAATTAGCGCCTCTTTAGCGCAGCATCATAAGCCTTTATCTCAAAGTAACCCTCGGCAGATAGTCATCAAGAAGTGTCAAAGAAAAGCACACAAGACCGTCACATTTTTTTTATCAACAATGTTTTTTTTCTCCTCATTCCTGATATAAAATATTAAGACAGTCACCGTATCTAACTATTTTTTTTAAGAACTGCAATTAAGTATTTGTGATTTGGATATCATCTTCTTTGCATTCATTAGGTTTACTTACTCCTTCAAATTTCAAAGAATAAATATTTTTTTACAATAAAAAATTGCCGAGCATCGTCTAAATTTCACAATACGAAAAAGTATTTTTTTTTAATATTTGCAAGACGAATTGCTCCATTTGTCGCAATTTATGAGATGGGTGAGTACCTTATATGTAAGCGATCTTCTGTCTGATGTTTTTAATGCTGTCATTAAATACATCTACGTACATGATCGCTTAGTTCGTTTAAAATTTGCACACTGTGCATTATGGTGTGCCTATTCATACGTTCTGCATTTTGGGACATGAATCTCGATTACACAAAGTATTGTTTGGCATGCCAATTTGTTTGTTTAGGTCACATTTAATTTTGGAGAATCAATTAATTTTCTAACGATTTTAATCCCCAAAAACACTAAACATTTGAAGACTGGTGGTGGTGAAGGCATTTTCAAGAGAACCATTCTCTACGGAAGATCTAAGATGCAATGAAAAAGACAGTGGTAAAAGGCAAAGTCGAGGAACCCTGCGAAAGAAAAGCTCACTCCAAGATCTGATACAAATATTAACATATACGAGTACGTAGTTAAAATATTACATAATGTTTAAAATATAGAAATTTTATTTCACCAGTAGATTTCGAAGATTCAATCCAATTTTCACTTAGACTTTACTTCATCCATTTATTGACCAATTCATATTTTTGGATTATGTAACGTATTTAATAAATAAGCAGGATCCATGTTTATGATTTATTCGAGTGCAGCCACATAATATTAAACATGCATGAAGAATTCATTCGTTTTTCTGCCTGTTACTTTTTTACTATATTATTCTTTTGGCGAGTTACATGTTGGTGTTTAGAAAGGACACAAATTATACTCACAGTTAACTATTGTTCTTTATTTGTAATTATCTACAAATATTTTTGCGTACAGAAATATCACTCGCGTATGCTACGGCGATCTGTGACAGAGTGGTCGGTGCCTGTAATAAGCAATACCGGGTTAGTTGCATCGAGCTCTGATTGGTGGGTGTCGGCACGTTGCATGCGGTTTTTTTGATTTGTGATGGCTCTGGACCACCACATTTTTTATTCAGGACTTGATTATTTTTTTCACAAATAAATAGTAACTTATTCCCTTATTTATTTATATATATATTTTAAACATAAATTTATATTGCTTCTGGTGTGTTTTAATTTCTCTGACATTTCATATAGGTGAAGACCTGTAAATGGCCGTCTATGGGCTTAACTATTATTGTTTGTGTCATTGGTCTTCCCAATAATATTTTTTTTAATATTTTGCTCTGGCATCAGTTGCCGAGAACATCACAACGAAGACTGAAAAGAAGAAATGTCAAACAATTAATAAATACGTCGACCTGCAGATAGCTCGCCGGAAAATGTTGCGTAGAAATACCAATAAAGATATTTCAACGAATATAGGCAATAATAAAAAGTTCTCGCTTTATTTATGTGACAATTTATTATATCCCTGCCACGATATATTTTAACACGGCCGGAATATTCGCAATAAAAAGGGGGACAATGACAGGCGATAATCGATACTCGCAAGGATATGGCAAGAAAAGGGTCCTTTGTTATGTAAGGTCAATGGAGGCCTCACCCTTGTTCCGAAACACCTCTAACCACTCCGGAACAACAACCCTTGTCTTCCTCCGCGACCTTTACATAACGCGTCCGTTTCAATAAAGGTATCGAGACATCTCAAAAGCCCGATATCTCAACTAATTATATTGACGATTTATAAATTAAATTATTTTTTAATTATAAAAAATAGATTGATTTGGCCCGGAGCCGTCTAGCGTGAATACACGCTATATGGCTAGCTTGAGACTTAATTATTATCAGAAAAACATAGGCATGTTAAAAATAATACAAAAAGAATGAACAAGAGAAAAGAGACTTAATTATTAAGTAGAAAAAAATTCTGCACTCAAAATTTTTCTTAATCTTGTGTGGCTACACTCGAACAGATCAATATCCAATAAGCTTATCAGTTTATTGAATGCATCGCATACCCTCAATAAATATGAATTACGACGATAGTTGGATGAGGTAACATCAATGTGAAAGACTAGGTTGTATCTACGAGACCTACAGGGTAAATGGAATTTTAGTATATTTAATAGTTCAGGACAGTCAACGTTGCCCGATACAATTTTTATTAGGTACATAAAATATGTACAAGGTGAATATAAAATATGCACAAAAATGTCAGCCAGGAGTTCATCGTATGCCTTACCCCACCTAGCCAAGGATGATACGAGATATTTTGATAATTGTAAGATTGCCATATTTGTAATAAAAGTGTGCATCATATGCGCATCTTTTAGGCACAGGCCATGCATTTTTTCGAGAGGTTATCAAATTCTACGTTATTCAATTCTCACCTGCTTCGATAAACGTCTGTGAGCAAAGTGAAATCAGCTCTCTAATTAAGGAAAATTAATGATAAATCTAGGCGGGCTTTCATTACACATCTCGGGGTATCCTCTGCGTTCATACTTAATCAATGATACGCTGTCCCATACTAAGAGCCTCCACTTGATTGGTTGGTTTCACTGTACACTGTCACTACCGACTACCGACCTTCCAGTGCAGTGTGAGCCTGTCAACCTGATGTTACATTTAAACGGAAAGAAAAATAATCCAACAGAAAAAATTATGTATTGTTATATATTTTGATTGCTTCTACTCACTCGTGTTTTGTCTTCTGCGTCTCCTCGTATAAATTTAAAAGCCCTTTTCTTCCTCGTTGTCAAAAAATTGCAAAAAAATCCCAAATAGCTCAAAGCTATTTGGGATTTTTTTGCAATATCAAGTTGACAGTTATTTCAAAATGGAAATAATGTAACGTCAAATATTTTTTTATCTATTTACACGACCATGGTCCATTTTGAGGATGTAGGTAGGGACGTTACATTGTGTAATGTAATCACATTTACCAACCTAAACGACATATCTTTAGCCCTATGGACGTTCAATGAAGGCTTTCGGGAAAGCACGAGACGTGTATAATTCCTCTGTGTCATCATCCATGCAGAATTATTCTTTAGACACATATCTAGCAAATAAAAATTATATGAGTCAGAAAATAAAGTAAACTGTCACTATTTTTTTATTTTTTGAAAAAGGAATAATGACACCATCAATTATTTGAAAAATTTAGCAATAAACAACAACATAATCAACTTGGTTCAACTTTTTGTGCATAAAATAAAACTACTGGTATAAAATTAGATAAAAATTAGGCTTTAAGGGGGGGTAAGGTTAATTCGTACAAAAAAAGGAATGTTTTTGTGAATTTTTTGTGACGACACAGTTAAAATCTCTTTATTCAAACCAATGGTACATTAAAGTATGACATTTGAAAAATATTGTGTAAAATTTTCAAGAAGAAATATTAAAAAATACGGCAATGGCAGCAATTATTCGGACGTGTCTCGGAAAAAAGTAGAATTGCGGTGTCCATCATAACTTGGTGCTAGATCATCTGAAATCAAAAAATCAAAGTTCATTCGTTAGATAATAGATTTTCCCTGGTAACGCTGAGAGGGTTTTTTGAAATTTCAATTTTTAACACTTTGAAGGGAAAAACGCAATTTTTTGCGAAAAATATCGACTAATTTGTTATTAAAAAATAAAAATTAATAACATATTTGAAAAAAAGTGTTACCTCGTAAATTATGTACAGAAATAGTGTTCCAAAATTTCAAAAGGATCGGTGCAGTAGTTTTGAAGTTATGATGGACACCGACTTTGAAAACGTGAGATGTAGGGAAAACGCTTTAAAGTTTTGCACACTGTAAAATTCAAAATAAAACTCAACACTTATTTTATACTTACACATAATCGTCGATGCCATGTTCACACAGCAAAGAGCTTTCATCATCAGCATCTTTTTGCCCTTGTCTATGCAAAACTCTTCCAATACAATAGCACGTCCGGTAGTCCTCAGGTGAGCGCGTTTCTCAGCTGCCCGAGCAGGTATAGAAAATCAATCGTATCGCTCAAATGTTCATAATTTCGTCAATTTTGCTCCGATTGACTTGAAATTTTAAAACAATATTCTTGCGATGTTATACATTCATTTATAATAATAAAATATAATAAAATAAAAGCAAAAAAAAAAGTTAAAAACCTTACCCCCCCCTTGAGAGAGATTTCATAAACAAACGAAATTCCAAAATTTTGTTTTGGTTCCTTCGCACACAGATATATGTTTATAAAAAAATAATCTTGTTTTTAATAAAAATCATTAAAAAATTATGAGATTTAGATTATCATTTTCAGCGCAGTAATATTTGTTCGAGGAGTTTAGTCATGAAGCCATATCGGATACTACGCTGATGAAGACCAGGCCGTCTGAGCCGAAATCAAGTTAGGGTTTTAGTGACTGAGTTTATCAGTTCCACACCACCGGACCAGACTGGCGGTCAAGTATATAATCCTATTAAGACTTTGCGCCGTTTGAAATTATTATGACGCCGCCTGCCGGCAATGTTGCGAAGCTTGCTCAGCTAAAATCTTTGTTTGATAATACGTCTGCAGTGTTCACAGACCGCCAAAATAGATAGACATGAACGAAGACTTGATACACGGTCTGGTTTCGTGGCTGGTTCTGTTACGTTCTACTTGTTTAAACAATATATTAAGAGCTTGTGAATTTTGAAACGATTTTGAATATGTCAAACTAAGTATCATGTTGATCTTACTTTAAATTACTCTTCAAAGTACACTTATAAAATACTGTAGCGGAATGGCAAGCACAAGGCATAGCGCATTATACGAATCCCTTATAAAATGTCACAAGCTGTCGTAGGATCTACAACGGTCTAAAATTATTTAAAATCTTCAAGAAGAATCTAAAAACGTCTAGAAACGCCTGGATCAACCGATAAGCAACGATGACCTTTTTCTAAACGCTAGAATAATCTAGAAAGCACAAAAATACCAGCATTTGGATACAACGACGGAACTACGTCGCGGCGCAAGTTCAGTTTCTTGCTTCGCACCGAACGAACTTGACAGTTCGTTCGGTGCGAAGTCAGCCGCGAGCCGTGAAGCCAAGGTTTCGATAGAAATAAATAAACCAGAGAGTAAATTCTACGTGCGAGAATTTAGTCTTCTACGAGCGGTAAATACTTGTTACCCAGCAATAATAACGAGTTCATATACGAGCGATATATTTCGAAATAATGTAAATTCAAAACTAATGTTAAAATTTAATTCGTGTTAAGAGATTTTATCAATATTAAAATACATAATTACTAATTAATAAATCGTTACTTAATTTTCAGTATTTTCATTCATTTTTCTTCCCTAGCCACGAGACGTGACAGTGTATCATTTTAATAACTTGGTTCTCAAACACACATACATGATTTAAAAAATAGTTATTAATTGAAAAATTCGCACCCTTTGCCAGATAATCACACTCAAACATGTAGCCCTGTATTCTAACCATACAAATAGTGGCACATTTTTTTTCTAATACACTCAATTATTCCCGGCCACAAATGTTTACGGCTTTTTTAAAAAAACACGGAATTTCTGAATTCCATCGTCATCAGCGGGGAAGAGACAACTAATGCCTCTCCTCCCTTAAAGATGTGTCGCTTTGGCTACCTCTAGTGTCAAAGTGAGCGGCTGTCAAACTATGTTGGTTACATTACACGTTACCTAAATACCATTAAGTCCATTATGTAAATCGATCGCGCATTGTTTAAAAAATTATAAAACCTCACATATTTTCATAAAAATTGCAATATTCGGTCACATCCAAGACATGTCACGTTTTGTTGACCTTGAAACCCATCGACTCGTACATTTGTGCGATGGATTTGTTTTCAATATAACTTGTAAACTAGCTTTCAAGTTTATATTGTTGTAAGAATTAAATATAAATTTCAAACATTGTTCTAAGAATGTTGTATACAGTGCCCACCTCGACACAGGATTATTCTAGTGAGAAGGTACTGTTATCATTAATAAATAAAAAGAAATTTTATTTACAACTAGTACTTAAGTTAAATGATGAATGTAGGTAAAAATTTTCTCCAAAATAAAAATAACAATTTTACAAATTTAAAAGAGCATATTTTAACCAATCGGTGTTATCACTTTCGTTTTGGGGTTGAGGAGGTATCCTTTTTTAATTTGCTTCGGCAAGGGTGCGTTTTCAGACGACCCTTATTATTGTTTCGGGCCAAAGAATATATCCTCATAATTTGTCGGTATCTTTGCTGAACATTCTATGCCTCGGTTAATGAAAACTGAAACGTGTTCTAAAATTGCCGCACCAAATTTTCACGAAATCACAACCTTTAATAAATTATTAAGGGGAAAATTAATTCCTGATTTTATTACACTAATTTGAATGCGTTATCATCGGGACGGGTCAAAACTGTGTTCAGTGATTATTTATAAGTGTTTTATTATTTTTGATTAAGTCTAGATAATATTAGCGGGAAAAAATTAGAAATAATCATTAAATATGGATTTATGCTAAGGTTCAGTATTCTTAGGTATCTTATGTAATATATTATCTTATGTAGGAGTTTGACGTTTAACGATATCGATTTTGTTAGCCTTTCCATTGTTGTTTTTCAGTAAAATTTTATTTTTGATAGATCTTTCATTAAATTTAGTGCTAGAATATCCTTTTTAAAATGTAATTGTTTTGTTTTATGAAGTATGAAAAAAATATGTTCAGAATTAGAAGGAAAAGCGCCACAACTTTGAATATGACGTGAAAACAGGATGATCTGCCACAAAGTGTTAATTTGACAGTTGACAATTTAACTATTAATAAACTTGAATACATGTGTCTATATTTTAGAAGCAATTGATGTAAATATTTATTTTAAAACTTATTAATGGGTTAAAAATACTTTTAACCGATGAATAATAATATCTGAACGAGCCTACACCCGTGAAAAATCACGGGATATAAAAATTAATAATGACTGATTATCTAAAGTTGTAATTCCAGCAAGTTACTGTCACCAATATCCGTGCAGTAGCTATCACCGGCTGCGAAGCCGATACCATAGTCGATAGCATGGCCTTGCAGTCAGCAGACACCACGCAGTGGCCACTATTGGCTGCGAATCGCCCACCATAGCCGCCCGTTGGGCCGTTGGCTCTATCGTTAATCTTAGACACCAATGGCTGCGCAGCGGTCACTACAGTGTAGTGTCATCTCATACTTCTAAAAAAATGCTAGAAGCACCTTGCAATTAGGAGAAGAAAGAGAAAAGAGAAGAAAGGCTAAATGGGAAGTCAGTCCACAGATGCCCAAGATGATTCAGAATTTGAGGATCTACGATTGGACTCTTCAGCCATTTAAGAACCCATAATTGTGAGAGCCCAAGCGGGACATAAAGGTTAACCATTTTCCGCTCTGTAATAATAGCCCAACACCTTTACACATATAGAAACCAAAAGTTTCAGAATGAATTTACTCGAACAAATTGAAATTAATAAATGAATAGGTTGTCCAAATATAACGCTAATACATAGTCAAAAAAATAACCTCTCTCTACTTCTTAATATGTTTAAGAAACCTAAAATTGAGGTGATAAATTAAAATAATACTTAACGTAATAATCTCTTGAGTTTTAATAAAATAACAACTAAATACAGGCACTTTCTGAGAAATTCAGTTAATCACTTTTGATAACTTTGGAAATTTGATAACTAAGAATAACGTAGAATTTTATAAACCGGGGAACCTTTAATGATAAGTATCTAGAGAAAAAAGAATCTTAATGTACATGGGATTCATCGAAAATATCTGAGTGTCCATAGTGGGAGGGGTAAATAAAATCTTATAAATACGTTGATTTTACGCGGTGGACCCACTGTTTGATCATGGCCTTATAAGCCGAAACAGCTGTCGCATTTAACGCTTTGTACAAACTTACAGAACTTAATAATAATATTTATAAAATTGATCTTATTTTAAATTACATTAAAAATGTAAATATTACTTTGATTAGAATAATTAACTGTTAAAAATGCTTAAATGAAATATGAATTATTGATTCATAATACAATCCTACATTCGACTCATACTCGAAAACTGAAAAATATTTAAAAAGACATATTATCCTTTTACTGAACAGTATAATACAATGGGACTTTGCCATTAGTAAGTTGGCAAGTGTTTCGAGAAGTTAAGATATTGCTGAACCAGTTTTCAGTTCCTATGACCACTTAGCAAATAAATACCTGATTTAATGTGCGTATACATGAACCCATTATCCGGCTAACAATTGTAATTGTTTTGTAAAAAAAAAACAATTCAAAGTTCATCTAAAATACCGGTTATTATAAAGTGTGCAGATATTTTAACTGCAAAAGCAAGCATGCCATACAATTAAAAAGACATGAAATTTGCGACAAAATATATCAAAATTATTTTTCAGAAAATCTATAATATTAATTATCAATCGTAAATCTATAATAAGAATAAAAATAATGTGCTATTATTTTTTTTTGCATTCATTTTAAACATAAATGGACCCAATTTAAAGACGTAAATATGAATAATTTTTTTTTTTAATTATTAATTTGATCGACAGTTCAACAGCATTACACTGTCCAATTTTATGGCGACTGTTTGTTTACATTTTAAGAAATTATAATAAGACCATACATTAATTTTGAGAGATTCCTGTGAGAGAGCATAACTTGTACTATATAAGACATATTGTTACTTTATTCATGTCAAAGCACTATTATTTTAGTATGGATCATTTTGTCGAAGTGAACACAGCAGCCTTTTTTTATAATTAAATATGTCAAATTACGTACCAAAAGAAACAGCATTTGCGGGGAGTTTTATCAAACGGAAGATAAACTCGCAAAATCATTGAAAGATGATTATTTAATCATTTCTAGATGCTTACACGCATCGACAATAATTCAAAAGCAAGGAAAATGAGTTCATACGAACTGAAGCCAAAAGACGTGGAAATGCGGATTTTTTTATTTGTGAAGAGCTACTCCAACGGCAGAATCGAAAAGGTTTTCTTCATCGTATTGTCACTGGCGATGAAAATTGGATACACTTTAAAATTACAAGCGTACAAAATAATGATACCATGCATCAACTTTGATGGCAAAGCCGAATATCCATGGATCGACGCTCATGCTCTGTATTTGGTGGGATCTGCTTGGTGTCGTGTGTTATGAGCTGCTCATACTGCTGATATTTGGAAACGCTGAAATGGGAAGTCTTACCCCACCCGTTGTATTCTCCAGATATTGCTCATTCTGAAAACCACTTGTTTCGATCGATGACTGATGGTCGGGCCGAGCAACACTTCACTTTTTATGAAGATACCAAAAACTAGGTCGAATCGGAGATATCCTCAGAAAAGTCGTTTTACTGATGTGGTGTACTGTACTGCCAAAAAATGGAAAACAAAATAGTGGCTAGCGATGGATAATACTTTGAATGATCAAATTATAACTAAATAAAAAATAAAAAACTTTTATAAACAATTCTGTATTTTTTAAGGAAAATCCCTCAATATTATTGCACGGTCCTATTACATTCGGAACCAAAAATTGTACACATCCACATTTCGAAGAATTTTGGAAAACATAAATTAACTCACGATGTTACATACAAAGGCATTGCAATTTTATACTGTAAATGACATGACCTAGTATATCAGATTGATAACACTAATATATAATACTAAATTTTCCCTATAAATAATTTTCGAGTGAGAAATATCACACAAGTTGGGATGCATGTTTGGAGAGTCTTCCATTATTACTACGGTGGCGAAAGGTGCAATCCCCAATACTCAACACGCCATATTTCACGCAGTCCAAAGTACGCCGATAAATAAACGATACCACCCCATACAGGTGTTGAGAGCTTACAGAACTCAAAGAGAATATGATATATGTTTCCTCTATGGTTAAAGTTTCAAAGCTCCGAGCTTTCCACTCATGGCCGCGGTCGAGTTGCAAGGGAGCCCGTCCTCGGGGACGGCGACCAGGTCCTCGTATCTTTCTGGCAGGGCCACCTACCTACTTCGGAGAACTTCTCGAAGGACCGTTCTTCACAGGACTAAGAGTTTGATGACTTTAGCTTACCTGAAACAAAAAGAAAGACAAATATTAAAATAAAATAAAAAAGAATTTTATGACCTGCGTCCATGATATCTTTCCCGTTTTCAAAATGCACAAACTGAAGTCAAAACGGAAAATTTCAAATTTTGCAGTACTATATTTTAAGAACTCAGTGGAGCTTTTAATTCTCTTTCTTAATCTGACACAAATTTACATGTTGACCCCGTTAAGAAACCCGTAAAAAATGCGTTTTGTTTACAATAGGATTTAATTATCCAAGAATAAAAATGTGTAGTGTCTTAAATATGCACGACGGGGAGACATAACGATAAATTCTGAAAATCACAAAATTGTTATGCTGATGTGAAAATTAGTACATCTACCCCAACACTCAAAAATAGACAACATGTTGATTGATTTACGACAAAAAAGACGAGACGTATTTATTACTTTTGCAATTTTAATTTGTCAAGAATTTGCATGGTCTAGTTAGCATGATATGTTAAGTGAGGTGGATATAGAGTATAAGTAATAAGTTTAATTTAAAACCCAACAGAAATTGCATTCTCTGTTTTTATTCCTACTTAAACGATGGTGCAATGTCACTTTCCGACATCCAAAAGGTGTACAGTATAGGCAAATAAATAATTTAAAATTAAAATAGTTTGTAATATTTTGGTACACATACATGTATTGTAATGTCAGATCTCCACAATGCCTGGGTGTTCTTAAAAAATACCCGTTTGTTTTATGTTAAAGCGATATTAATATCATCACGCAAACGGTCATTGCAATTGGAAGTTGCCTAAAATAATAATTATCCGATGAATATAATATTATAAAATAAGTAATAACAATAATGGATATAAATTAACTTTGTTAAAACCACTTATTTATTGAAAAAAAAATTCAACATGTTTCGAAGCCAATGGCTTCTTCGTCAGGATAACAAAAACAATATTTAAAAATCGAAGTATAGATTAAAAATATTAAAAAATTATATAAGGAAAATGATAGTATAAAGTACCTACTTAACATGAAAATAAATTTAAAAGATAAAAGGAAAATGATAGTATAAATAACGCAAAAAGGACCTGATTATTTATAACATTTGAAGAATAAGTAATAACAATATTTTAAAAGTAGAAATAAGTTTTCTTCTCACACATCTAAAAATTTCTTCAACAAAATAGTTCAAATATTAAAATTATTAAAGCGTTCTATTCTCGTCACGACGTTAAAAATATTGGCATTTGACAGATACCTTGACGTTTCTTTTTTTATCGTTTGGGTAACAATTACCAAAAAAAATATTATTTTCAAAAGATCAGATGCATCTTCTGTGCCACAATCCCTTAGGAAGGGATTTGGTTCATCTCTCTACAATGTCACACTCTGTAGTGAAGGTTATGAACCAGGTCAAATTATTAATAATCGCACAAAATATAAAACGCTCTCCGAATATTTATACACTTACGTACTCATATGTATACATTCGGCCTCTGCCTCAAGGGTTCACTTCATATCGGATCGGGTCAAAGTTTCTGAAGCGAAATACAAATAAGTGGGTCCATTCAAGTATAAAGCAAAACAATAAAGATGGGCAAATATTGAAGGCAATTTGGCTTTAAAACCCGCCCCAAACTTGGGAGTGATCTTGTGGGGAGGATTTATGAAAATATCCAAGTCATAAACTTCAAGTCGAAATTTGCATAATTTAATTGCTTCCGCCGCCGTAATGCGGTACAAGTGGTGTGCTACTTTGAATAAATTAATAATTGATTTGACATTATTTCCCGAAGTATAAGTATTATGTAAATCACTCAATTTTGTTATTATTCATTCACCGTATTAATTATCTAATTTCGGCTATTACATTGTACAGTGCGGACAAGCAATTGAAGGCGGTAATATTAATAAAATAATAATATCTTTCGAAATGTTTGTGTAAGGTAGAAACACGTGGTTAAATAAAAAAGCCTCCGAGAAAATGTTAATTCAGCTAAACGCAACAGAAAACGACCAAGCTACCACTAGGACACGCCACCACACGTCAGCTAATGGTCCGAATTGTGAATGTAGCTGTTTTTACTCCTAACTCCATTTTTACTGCGTTATTTCTAATAAATTTCAAGTAATTCATTAATTTTCAGCTTCTTAAATTAAATGTTTAATAATAAAAGTACGCCTTTCTATTAAATTTTCATTCACTACATACTTACACTTACACTTTAACCAACATAGCTACTGTAGAAATATCCACACAAACACGAGTGTGTGGAGACAGCTTACATATCACATAGATCAATCCTTCTGATACAATCGTTCAAAAAACACTACATACAGCGCATTCTCAATTTTTTTAAATTTCATCTGCGTAACTCAGTCGTGAATATTAAAACTGAAGAGATATTTAATTATTTTTAACACCTTCAAATTATTTAATAAAATTAAATTCTTAAGCTTTAATATATAACTCATACTTAATTTTGTACCGAAACGATAAAATATATAATACTTTTAACTAGTAGGTGTTTTCTAAGGACACAATACTGGATTTTGTCCCCAGAAGGATGATTAAGTCTCAAAAAATTTTTTTCATATAATGTGTGTATGTTCTTACGATGGAATTGGTGAATGTTGCATTGTGTAGAGTGATCACTTTGGCCAGCTCATACAGGTTGTAGGTCCTGGGCCATTGTATAAAAGGACTTCATTAAACGTTATTTTTTAGTAAAAAAAAGTTCAAAACAATGTATGTATATGTTTTGGTGAAAAATTTGAACTTCGAACATTAAAATATCATAAATAACGTCGAATTTCAAAAAAACTTTTAAGGTTTCGTGATATGAGATTAAAATTAAAAGTACTTGTTTCATGCTCGGAATAAAAAACAGAATACAATCACATTCAACTCTAAAAAATTGTGATTGCTCGTAGTATGGTGTAAATATTTTAATTTAATAATAAAATGTTAATTTAATTTAAGCAAACCCTCACAAAAAGTTAAATAATCTATTAATGTAGTAAATTAAATATATTTTCCCATAAAATGAGAATACTTTGTAGCGCAAATTGTCAAACTTTCATGAAATAATATAATTTTTTTTAAGATTGCGGAATAATTT
Organism: Agrypnia vestita; assembly: GCA_016648135.1. NCBI lineage: Eukaryota > Metazoa > Arthropoda > Insecta > Trichoptera > Phryganeidae > Agrypnia > Agrypnia vestita. The sequence continues at coordinate 21,751 of JADDOH010012174.1, forward strand.
TTAGTTTACTAAATAGTATAATATAAGCCACCAAAATTTTGACAGACACTTACTTACTTTTTCTGTTTTAAATATAATGAAAAGTTTCAAATAAAAACATATCAGCTTGCATTAATTTTTATAATCGAATTCATTGGATACTTTTTCGATTATTTCACTTTCTATAGTTTTTGGAAGAATGAATCTTTTTTTTTAAGGATAGAATCGATAATTTTAATAAATCTGCACAGTTTGCTCAAATAAATTTTTTAAAGATAAATTTTAGTGTTATTGAAAAAAATTGTAATTGTTGGATTTTTTCTGCCTTTGAAGGAATGTTTCAAATATTTAGAATAATTATATTAAACAAGAAAAATTAAAAAATAATAATAAATTACGTTAAGGCGTTATAAAATATTTTTATTTCTATTGCTTTAGGTTTTGTTAGTGTTAATTGTTTAAGATAGGATAAAATTCTGTATACATATTTTTATAAGCTTTTGTCATGAATATGTTGCACATCAATTAATATTTTTGAAATTAAGTTATTTTTCTTTTTTTAAAAAATAGAAATTCGAACACGGAATACGTGTCACATAAATATTCTTACTATTTTCAAACTAAGCCAAACGCTTATGCTATTGAAATTGGACTAACTTGCTAGTCTGGAGTGGGGTTCGAACCCACGGCCTTTTAAATGCGATGTAGAATCCTATTCATTAGTTATGTATTTCAAACTCAACCCAATACTTGTTGCAAATGTCTTCGGCCAACTCTAGCAACAAACATATAGGTACTTACTTTTTCAATAACTTGAGTAACTTGTTGGTATAGTGGTTACGATTCTCGCTTAGTGATCCAGTGGTCGCTGATTGAAAAACAAAATAAAACATTTTTTCCTTAACGCTAACAGTTATCTTTCATTCTTTTCATCTTCCATATATTTATTTGAGATTTTGTTGAGTCTAAACATCGATTTAAAATTTTTAGTATAAGTACGTATCATATACGTAAAAGTCTATGGCTCCGGAACATGTTGATTTTTCAACAAATTTGTGGTTAAAATAAAGTGTATTTTTATTAAGTACATATATAGGTACATTTAATTTATCAATGCATTGCGATTATGTACAAATTGGCACATGTATTTGCATAGCGTTTAGGCGTTTACACGAACACACAAAGAAAATATAACTAATCAAGATGTATATTATAGATGTCTCGTAGAAAAGAAGCAACTGCTTAATGATGTCCCCCGCTGATAAAATCCAGTATTTTGTTCTTGAAAATGGACATAATCGAATTATTTAATGCAATTAAAACACCAAAAACCATAAAAAATTTGGTATCTTTAAATTATTTAACATTTTATAGTTCATACATTTAAAGAATATTCATGTTTTGTGGAATATATTATTCAAACATTTCACGAAAGTGCTTCTGTCTCAATTTGAGTTTTGTATGCTTTACTGTATTCTGCATAACAGAGTTCAATTAATCTTCCAAGAACAATTTAAACAAATAGAATAGGTACTATAACATTACTCTGCAGAAATTTAATAGAAGCACATAAAATAATTTTGAAAAACCTGATTTGCATTCGGCTTTGAATCCCCCGCATTCGGGGAACGAAACGCAAACTTTCTGAACGGGAAATAAATTGCATTGTACAATATATGCATCTACGTGTGTAATTTGCATGGAGACAAATTCTCCAGGTATTGCATTACCGGACCACTCCTTTCACGTTGCAATTTGTCAATGAAAAAGTTCCGTTCAGATAAGCGGGACGAGCCAGCACAATCGCTCCCAGACAAGAGAACAGAAATAACTTTATCGCACCGGTGGTAGTAAAACTGCAGTAGAAGCTGTGGTGGTGGTGAATCCGATCGCGTCCGTAACCAGGAGTATGGCTGATCGTAAATTATTTTAGATTGAAGTTTTTACTTTGCATTACAAATTCTGGTGCATGCTATTTTAAGTTGTTTATTCAAACTAGAACGGCGAGTGTATTTAACTTATTTTTTATAAATATTTATTGTTTGCTATCATAAGGAATTTACATATATTGAATTGAAGCTAATTGCTTAACTAGATAAATCTGTCCTAAAGCAACTACCTGTACAGTTTTTTTTTTAAGTTGAGAGGCTTAATTGCTGGTGAATAAATAAAAATTGTAATGTGAATAAGAAATAGCACTTCATGTATTCTAAAATATTCTTCATATGGATATATATTTCTAATATTTATACCGTTAACTTTGTGATTGGACATAATGTTTAATTTTAATTAATTAAAAACATTATATAAACCACTTGGAGTAACTTTACGTTTACCGGTTTCGATACCACTGTATCTTCATTGACTTCATATATATTCACTGTATATTGTTGTTTGCTGATATTTCGTCAGTCAGCAGGTTTACAGCAGCATGAAGAACAGAATTTATTTTTTATTATCGATGTGACTTGCTCATTACAATTTTGAAATATTTTCTACTAAGTAAATTTATAAACCAACCGAGGCACTACCGAGAAAAATAGTAAATTTGGTACACGTTTCATGAAAGCTTGACAATATTTAGGAGGAACTTATCGTTGATTTTGAAATGTTGATCGTTTCTTGGTAAAAAATAAAATTTTCACTTATTGAAAATTTTAGTAGCTTTCGGTAAATAACGCTGTTTATTATTATTATTTAGATACATAAAAATCAACGTGGGTATTATCTTCTAATCTTACCATATCTAAAATTCTTATTTATTAAAATATTATTTTTTGGTATAAATAAAGCTTCAGTAGTTGAATTTTACTATTGATAATTGGAAGATTTTCGCAAATAAGTTAGAGTTTTAAGTGTAAATATAGTGGAAGAAAATAATGTATTTCAACTCAATTTAACAAGTATTTTTTAAGGTATTTATAAATGATAGTGACACAATTTATCTTTTTTTATGAACACAAAAATCTAATTTTTTTAATACATTAATTTGATCTTATCCAATACGAAAATTATAAATAATTCAAAGCGACTTTATTTGGTTTTTAATTAAAAAAAAGATAAATGTAGAATATCCATGTGTCGAATGAAAGCTGCATAAAACTGCATACAACCCTTGCAGTGCAGGACAATAATTATGAGCGTTTGACAGTGCACACTGGTCGGACGTAGCACTAAAGCTCTAGTAATTGATTGCAACGGAAGCTTTTTACATGAACACCGATCCCAATCACAGGACACGTCGTCCTTACCTATTACAAATGTTCAATATTCATTCGTTTGACTTAAGCAATAATTTGCTTTGCAAGGATATTTTTCTGGAACATTAGTTTCTATTGACTAAAAATGATCAACGATTTTAATCGTCTTTGAGTTTAAACGTAGTTTTAGATACTTAAGGTGATCGTCTAGCAGAGTGAGCAAATTTCACTTTTTTTCTCATATCTTCTCTTGTGTTTTTAATCACATTTTCGTATGGAAATGTCTCATTTTTAAATTTATTCATCAGATTATATTATATACGAATATTTTGTTAAAATTTCACAAAGTAAATTATATAATTGATTAATAAATTACAAAACCTTCGATGTTTTAAAAATGTAGAAAATTGCTCCACATTGTGGTCCTTTTATGACTGACTTGTTGAGATATCTTTTTTATTCAATAATATTACAAAGTAAACGTTTATCTTAAATTTTGTTACAAATATTTCATAATCTGTTAGTATGTTTACATGAAATTTATGTTTTAAAAAACACTGTTTTTTAAATTATTTTTAGTGTGTTTTTTCAATCGTTTATAGATAGTTTATAACTTTTTTCTTTAACAAATTAAAGGAATAGACATTATTATTTTAAAATTAATACAAAAAAAATCAAAAAATTATTCTCGATTTCAGATTTTAGCTATTTAATCACGGCACTGCATATTGTGTCATAAATACGTTATGTCTTGATTAAATATCTAAAATCAGGAATATCTGTAATTTTATATTTTGAATATATTTTGATTTTTTTGTTGTTTTTATTATAAAATTATAATATCCATTCTTTTGACTACAGAAATAAAAAAGTTGTCAACCATGTAAAAAGAGTTGAAAAAAACCCATAAAAGAATAAAATATTTTTAAAAAATAGTATTTTTTAAAACATAAATTGCAAGTAAACAAACTAAATGAATTTGCTATAATTGTAATAAATTGAAGATAATTGTTTACTTTGTAATATGATTGAATAAAAAAGACATCTCAACAGGCCGCCAGTCATGAAAGGTCCACAGTTTGGTAATTTATTAATCAATTATAAAATTTACTTTGTGACATTTTAATAAGATATTCGTATTTAAAATATATGTAACCTGATGAATAAATTTTAAAATGAGATATTTCCCTACAAAAATGTGATAAAAAACGCAAGTGAAAATATGAGAAAAAATGATGAAATTTCCTCATTCTGCTAGACGATCGCCTTAAACATACCATAAACTTATAAAATCTCTATTTTTATGACTCACAAAACTTACCAAAAATACGAACACAATCTTTAGAATATTTTACTTGATTTATTTGGTCATCCTATAAGAAGACATAAAAAAATGATAAGAGAAAAGATTAAAAAATAAAGTTTATGGTTCTAAAGTTCTTGTTCTTAGTACCATGACATTATTTGTGTCCTATAGAGGACATGGTCAAAAAAATAAAGGCTATGGTACTAAGGTAAGTGTCCTTAGTACCAGGATCTTACAAGTGAGGTGTGAGAATAATATCACTTTTTAAGTTGACTTATAATATTAACAGCAATATCCAAATAATGTTACGATATTCTCGGCGGTTGGGTTCGAATAAAGCTCGTCAGCAGTTAATTCAATTTTATTATTTTTATATTTCACTACTAAATAAATATACACCAGCACTCTCTAGTTTGGTTTTCACTCGAATAATTACATGATAAGCGGTTTGCTTATATCGCTCACTGATGTCGTTAGATATCGCGTTGCAAAAGAGATTACTTCCCGCTCGGCCGTCCTGACGCGTCTTATATACCTGCGCGACTGTCATCACTCACATTCTTGAAAATGCGCACCCCAAATCGGTATTTCTGGGCATTTCCATATTTTTCTCAACGATGCTCTATTGATCGGGTACAGGAGTATTAAACGATCAAGGGTATATATATATAACAGCTCATGATCCTTCTTGACTATGATTATCGTTCTGGAATGTTTGAGGAGGCCATGACCTACCAGGAGTTATAGGGCCAGCAGTGAGAATGAAGATGATGAAAGGCACAGGTAGAAAGAGATTATGCAACCCTAGAAAGCAGTTCAATGTCCAAAATCACATAGAAGAAAAAACAGCTTTCACGGAACATTGGTCATTATACAATTCATCATCTTCTGATGTGAGGATTTTTTTGTATTTCGCTATAATGTTAAATATTGTGAATTCGAAGAGTGGCGAGAGTACGGTGGATATAGATTTGTTTTGGCCTTCGTCTCCATCGACTTGGACAGGCAGCTTCCATAAGACCTTCAGCATTTCACTAATCTTGTTGTTACGCTCCGCAATCAATCTTTCTCAGGAATGATTGATTCCCCCGCCGATGGAGGGCTTAAGAGTTGCGCGATCCGACATGTATTTGTTCCGTTCAAACACTTTGATAGCTATATACATGCATATATAACAAATTTAAACCTGCTCACGTTATAATATCACATGCTTAACGTTATAATATCACATGCTTAACGTTATAATATCATATGATTAACACATGCTTATGTAGACCCCGTTAATATTTTTATAATTTGATTCTTTTACTTAATATTTTACAAGCAATTAACAAATTGAAGGCAAAATAGGGGTACAGTAACAAGTGAATTAAAAAAACTTTGATGACATGCTTTTATTTTTTCTTTTCATAAATACGTTATCGATTTTTTAACATCACCCCTGCAGTATTCCAATATTAATTAAACACGTTGTTTTAACGTTTTAAACAAATTTTCAAACGGCATGTTCTTCAGCTGTTCTCGCAACCCTTGCTTGTGAGTGTTATCATTATTAATTTTAATCGAAATAATAACCATATCATGTAAAAAATTATTTAGTAGTGTAAAGTCATCGACTCTATCGTAATAATATTCTATCTAACATCCCAGAACGATAGTCGCAGTCAAAAAGGATCCAGATCTGTTTTAAATACCCTGGATTGTTCAATACCCCTGTTCGCCATCAATCTAGCATCATTGGAAATATCCAGAAATGCCAATTTGGGGTGTAAACTTAAGAATGTGAGTGATGGCAGTCGCGCGGGTATATAAGATGCGTTAGGATGGCCTAGAGGGAATTAATCTGTTTTGCAACGCGATATCTGGTGACATCTGTAAGCGATATAAACGAACGACTAATCATGTAATTCAAAACCAACCTAGAGAGTACTGGTGTATATTAAGTAGTGAAATATAAAAATAACAAAGTTGAATTAATTTTTATTCGACGAGTTTTATTCGAACGCAATTGCCGAGAATGTGATAATATTATTTGGATAATATTATTGATAGAGTGACAAATGATGAAGTACTCCGGAGTACGGAAAAGTCCTAAAAGTGCTGCAAAATATCAAGATAAGAAAGCTGGAGTGTCTCGGACATATTATGAGAGGACCAAAATATAGTTGAAATCAACTCATCATCCAGGGGAAAATAAGTGCTAAAAAACGTAGGAAGCCGCCGCATCTCGTGGCTGCGTAACTTGATAACCAGTATGATTTGAGACTGAGTTGTTTCGTGCGGCTGTACATAAAATTGTAATGGCCTCCGATAGGAGATTGCACCATAAGCAGAAGAGGAAATCATCCAGTTTACGTAAATGTTGAAAATTTCAGATCACCAGCTAGTCGTGAAATTGGTGAAAACTCAATTACAAGATTCCACCATAAAAAACAAACAGACAGAAATAAAAACGTGTAATAAAGGCATATAAAAATGATATAATATAATACTCACTATGGCCTATAAACAGGCGCGTGTAGTGGGAACATTGAAGCATGACTTTTTGTAAACGTATATTTGGGAAAAAAAATCAAATATTTATGCTACAGATTTTGATGAGATATTAAAATATGAATGCTATGATAACAATTGTGATAGAAATATTACCAAATATATGCTGTATTCCGATTTTTTTCTAAATACATTGGTTACGTAAAAGTCATGCTGCGATGATTCCAATGCACGCCTCTGCCTACGAAAAATGAATACACACATTAAAACAAAATTTTACAGTTTTCTCTATGGTTGAATTATTTTATCTCCCATTTATAGCCTCAAGAGATCGACACAACGCAGGACAGAGAAGCAGAAGAGTATTGTCTTAATGATGGGATGCCGATTGGGTTAGAATAAAGAAAATTAAGAAAACGAATATAAATATTATATGTGTTTAGTGTATGTACTTTTTAGCAGCTTCATAACATTAGTCTACGCGTAGTTCATCAGTAACCAAAACATTTTGGAGCAAACAAACCAACGCGATTGAAGTCTTAGATTAAATATCTTGTTTAAACATTAAGTGCCAATCTGCAAGCAAATTGTTTCTAATTATAAACATTTGTGCTCACCATAATAAACGTTCAGGTTCTATTAAAGACAATTCGTCTTAAAACTTAATTCTGTGTAGATAGTGAAGCTTTTAATTATAGACTTCGTTCAAAGGATGTCTAGATTGCGCAGAGCTGAAAAGTCGCACCTTGAGCTAATTGATATATTCAATTGCACGTGCGCTGAAAGTAGGGATGAAGTTATTCATTTACAATACTTTATGTTTATTTAAAATATATATTTCTTAAATAACATACTGCTAAGTTTAAATTACAAAAGTATTTTTTTAAATATATTCTTAGTATTTACGGAATTATTTTAAAATTCATTTATATTCGTACACAGGCGACAATTATAAGAGTGCATTTTCAATCAGGGTTTATTAAAGAAAATGCATATTTACTCAACCAGCCTCTTATTTAATCTCTTTTACATTGTTACTTATTCTTGTAAGTCAGATATGGAAATACAAAATATTGTATGTTATATCGAACACTCAGACCAGCGTGTAATTAAAATTGCATCAAGTAGCTTGTTGGTGTAGTGGATATGACTTTTGCCTAGTGATCCGGTGGTAATGGAATGGTAGAATATTATAAATAAAAATAAATAAAAAATAAAAATAAAAGAGAATATTATAAATAAAAAAAATAAAAACAAATAAATAAAAAAAAATATATAAAAACTGAGTTTGTAGGCAAACTATAAAATATGTGTATATTATAGTGTTCGAGTTTTGAATATATTGTAACGAGGTTAAAAGGAGTCGCGCATTCATGTCAAGTGACAGTGACAGTGATCATGCTAACGAAGATTACAGAACAGCTTAGCATAATCTACGGCTTATGAGAAACATCTCCAAAAGTCTGGAAAGAAAGGAATTTCTTGAAAACGCGAGAAACGCCTCGGAATTTCGATATCAGAGCATAAGCGAGTATAAATACGACACACGGGAGTAAGGAGTGAGTTGCTTTCCATTCGCGTTGACAGCGATAATACAAGCGGAAGTAGCCGCGAGCGGCGGTTCAGGCTGGCCAAGCGAGCGGTAGTGGTAGCGGTAGCGAGAGGTAGTGTAGAGTCGCCAGTGATGCCAAGCGAGCGGTAATTCGACAGCGATTCTAGAAAGTTCTTTCGTAGCGAAATAAAATCAAAGCGAAATTAATAAGTGCGGAAATTGATGGAATATTCTAGTGAACAGTGAATAGTGTCAAAGCGAATATAAAGTGTCTACTTACGAGTGATAAATTAAGGAAACAGTTTAATTTAAGGTAATGCGTTACATTTAAAAGTGTTAAGCGACTTTGTACGTTAGTGTAATTAATTAATCGGTATTCAATAAATTCTGTATTAAATCCCAGCGTTTCATTAATTCCTCCTGTAGCTACGACACGTGACAATATCAACAGAGCTGTATTGATTGCTTAGGCGGTGGAATCTATGTACAGGCAAATTCATAATACAATTAGTGTAGCTTATGATTCGGTGGTTGGTTACGATGACGATCGAACAACAGACAATGCTGAAACCCAACGGGAGGTATGATTTTGGGAAGACCTAAACTAAGGTGGAGAAGTACGATAACGCTCCAAAAAACTTACCTTGGAGATAAATGGATGCACAAATAATGATGCTAAGATCCGACAGGGGATGATTAACTAAAATCCATTGTATAGCGAATGTTATACAGATGACACAATCCATTATTTTGAATGTTCTTTGTACGAACGGAGAAGTACAGGGAGTGTGTATGACTCTGTCAACTCTTTGAGTAATTTTCCGTACAACTTACCCCCCGCAGCGAGCGCGCCTTGCTGACGTTTCAATGCGCCTCACTTCCTAATGCATATCAAATAAGATGAAATGAAGCGAGCTCCGCATTTCAATAACAATGAATTTTTACGACGGCGAACAGGTGGGGGGCGCCATTTTCCGCCAACTCGAGAGGGCAGCATCCTTCAACACGCTCGAGCCCGGCGTACCCGCCACCGGGG
>JADDOH010012175.1:0-75842 GCA_016648135.1 Agrypnia vestita
ATAACCATTCTTGATTCTCCAAGTCACAAAATAACACGCGGAGATAAATATATCGACGGCTCCTACGTATAATATCGTAACCCACAAATCGACGATTTTTAGTTTTTTGTGTATTTCATATGTATTTAATTATATCTTTATTTCCAAGAAAGAAAAAAAATATTTTGCAATAAATAACGTTTTTTTCGGACGTATTTTATCGTATCTCAAACAATCACATATTTTTTACGAAGTATACTATCGTATGTAACACTTACGATAATTTGCGTTGGAAAATAACATAATAATTTTATCGTATGTAACACTTACGATAACATACGTTGGAAAATAACATAAGATAATTATCGTAACACTTACGCGTCTTTTCCGAAGTATAATATCGGAAGTGCATTTCTACAAAAACCTTTAATAATTTCGACTTTTTTGTGATTATTTATGAAACTACAGTATAAAGTAAAATATTGAAACGAAATTTCAAAAAATTGGGCAATATTTAGATTTATACCGGACGAAAATATGTTCAAATCCTTCTCCTGTAAAATTGAATTTTGTGGGTTACGATATTATACGTAGGAGCCGTCATATATACGGAGAACAATATGATTCCAAAGAAACACGAATCTATTATTATGTCCGTTCGCAATGCGAAAAAATGCACACATTCCGTTAGAAGAAGAAAAAAGCGAGAGCAATTGTTTCAATGTTTTTTAAAATATGTTTTTGTGTTCTCGCGCCGCAAGCAGAGACCAACGACATCTAGCGTCGAGTTTTTAGCTTCACAGAAGCAGTGGCACTTATGACCTATATTGGAAAATCAAATATGCCTTCAGGAAAGATAGAGGCATATTTATTTATTATGTCGCCTAACCAGAGTGTACCAGAGCTATTGGCCGGTAGATTCCTGCCTATGTTATGAGTCTAAAATGTTATGAGTCTAAAAAAGCAATCATGACCTAATATCAATAGTTACGGAGATATTTAATATCAAAGTTTGCATATTTCTGACTTAATTTTTGAAAAAGTTGAACTATCATTATAGTAACTTATATCGCCTATGAAAAATCATTCGCTTCAATACAACTTAAATAAAGTGATAAAAACCTTGTAAAAAGAGTTATTCAATTTTTGCAAGGTTTTTATTATTTTATTCTACTTGTATTAGAGAGAATGAATTTTTCATAATCGATATAAGTTACTGTAATGATAGTTCAACTTTTTGCAGAAAATAAGTCAGAAATATTGAAAAAAATGCAAACTTTGATATGGTATGTCTCCATAACTGGTCATGGTTGCTTGAACATTTTAGACTCATAACATAGGCAGGAATTAACCTGCCAAGTTTTTGCTGCTAGTTCTGGTACACCCCATATTGCAAGCTCCTGATTCAAATTATTTAAGCAGAGATGAACTTACCTACATTATCACTAGCTTGGCCTATGCGAAAATTACCATATTTAAAACACGTAGGCAATCTTATCTTGCAGTTTAAACAAATAAAAAAATGATATGTTATCTGCGCACGACCGTTGTTGCAGTAGAAATACTAAGCACTGTCCGTAATGTTAGTTTTAAGTCATACAAATAAAACCAAAGTATCCTAAACGACATTGAAAAAATGCAATAAACATGAACAAAAAAAATATAAAACAATCATTACTAAGTTACGCTATTTTCGCTATTTTAAAAACAAATTAAGCGAACTAAAGCCGAGCGATAAGCGAAGTGAACGCGCCGTTCCTCGTAGGGGCAGGCGGAGAAGATAGAAAGCCACACTCTTCTGTCCTGGCAGATCACTTTTGCCTCGTCCACTTTCATACATTTTCTCGTACACGCTCTGTTCCTGTTGCTTACGACACTGGCCTCAAATATTTTCTTTTTCATCCTCTCCCCGCTCATACGTTCCACATGACTAAACCTTCGCAGCAATCAGTTCTTTGTTCTATATACTTATTCAAAGCCACCATTATTATATTCACTCCTAATTTGTTAAACAATTTAAAGTAATAAAAATAATTGATCTAGACTAAATTGTGTTAGGGTAAACAACGATAAAGACTTTGTGAGCGCAGAATAGATCTTGATTAGATATCAGGTCGTTGATGGTCATGAAACAGCGTGAGAGAAGGGAAGATGGAACTCCTTTTGTCCAGCCCTTTGACCCTCGAGCCTCGTAAGACAGGGAGGGAGATGAAAATGATGATTAAAAAATCTTCCGTTATTACCGTCAGATTATTTCTAGGGTCAAAAAACCTTTAATTTTCATTTATTTTGCTTACAAATCTGATGATAACCATTGAAAATAGTTTAAGAGGTAAAACAATTTTTATGACGTAACTATTGCACATAAAAAATTTGATTTTATATCATTGTTTACGACATACATTGGTTAATATTTTTCATTAACAAATTATTTGGGTAATTAAAAATGGCGGAATTATATGCTTCATGACGCGCGCAGCTGGTGGAGATAATCATGTCGTTGTCATTGTGTCAATTGTCAAAGATATAGAAGAATTCTTCTTCGGAAAACTCTCTCGTAGATATGGAACAGATCTGTCTCCAAAGTTATATCCTTCAGCATAACGGTAGCTCTTCCAACAGGCATAACCATCAGGTTGGTCCTGTATATTGGAATGTGAAACAATCTATGCTGACCTGTCTAAGGTAATTATCAGGAACATACAAACCATTGCTCCGCATAATTTCAGCATTGTCGATCGAACCGCGCAACAGGAAACTCGATTGGGTAAAGCCAAGGATAATGTCCGTATTCTCTCAAGCAGAGATGTGTTAGAAACTTATTTAGTACTTTCTCTACCATAAGAGAGTGCGTAAGCTCATGTGGCTTTTTTATATTGCCTAACTTGTCTCAAATTTGCCCATTACTTTAAATGTGTACTGAATTAATTTTTCGCTAAGCTTACAACGACTTGTTCACCGACCCATGATGTACTGCTTTTCTTATATATTTTCTTTCTTGATGTTAATTTCCATTTTTTATATTTTCAATTATTTCTGTTACCTTTCATTATTAAGTTTCTTTGATTTACTATATTACTCTAATTTTTCTATTACTTAAGATTATTTTATCATCTCCATTACTATTACTGCTTCTTTTGATTTTGTATGTATTATTTTGTTTACTTTTCATTTAATAAAGAGATTCTTACTGTGGGAAAGGGACAGTGAATGGACTTTTGCAGGCCGTTCCTTGCCGGGTCACCCTTTACACGACGCGGCCTTTAGAATAAAAAAAAATGTCAACCTGGCGATGTATGAGTAGGACCGATATGGGAGATTTCGCTCATAAAACGGTCCTGGGAATGCGGTGGGTCTCCATTCACTGTTCACCGACATTGATACCTATTTTGTGACTTCATACGAACTAAGAATATGAGTGAATATTTATTATTCTGCACCGCAACATTTAATTAATATCCAAACACATGTATAAAATGCTCTGCGACGAAAGATATGGATGAAGTTTCACATGGGTACCTACCTATCTAATTATGTCTTTATTATATTGTCTCTTATTGTCATTTATGTACATTATATATTACTTCACTACTTCAGTATACTCGTTTCATTATGTTATTATTCATTACTATTTCATTATATTCACTTTTTCTGTTGCTACTGTTCTTTTCTCTTTTTTTTTTGTTCTTCTTATTGTTTATACTTTTATAATTTGTTTTTATGTGAAATATGTTAGGACACAAGTTAATAAGTTAAAGTTAAGTGCTGACCCTAACATTGATGCTGATATTCTTGCAGATACCTATCATCGTTCAAAAACTCACTCATACACAGCATCCATTTTCTAAACGATGACCTGAACCTATAGATCCATTAAATCAATTATTTATTAAATACTAATCGCACGACATTCAAACACTAAATATACAATACACATAAATGTACATGTAAAATATACTTAAATGCAAAAATACATGTTGCTAGAGCGTGCCGAAGACACTTGTAATTGGGATAATGGGCATGGTCTTCATTTATGTTTTATTATTAAAGTATTATGTACCTATTATCCTGTTAGTGTCATTAATAAATAAAAAATATGTTCGATTTTGATAACTCATGCTCTACTCATACATATCATTAACTTGTGTCTTTTATATTTCCAAATAAATAAAAAATAATAATTATATCATTACCGTACGCTTATCGTAACGGTATCATCGGGCGATTTCTCGGTAATTTGCAAGAGTGGGTACAAAATATTATACGGTAAAAACGCAAAACAATCGCTGTTGGTCTGGACGTTTGACCGGTTGGCGAGCAGAACAAATTTTAACTGTCTTTTGAACTCAGGAGGTCTGTCTTGTTAGAAGCTGATAAAGATTAAAAGTAACGTACAGTGAATGGTGTTCTGCAACAATGTTTTAAGCAACACTTAAGATACTTTTACTATTAAAAGAATGAGTGTGCGCTTCACAGTGGTGCAAAGCTGAGAAAATTAATTAAATAAGAGAAAAAGCTAATTAAAATAATAGATTTTTTAATATCACCCTTGCAGTATCCAAATTTTAACTGCTTATCCCTAAAAATTAAATGCCTAACTTTCAATTATTAATTTTTTGGAGGTGGATGAGTCCTCCGGTTTTGGATAGAGTTGAACTCAAAGGTCACCACTCCGTTTGTAGAGTCGGAGATCTCTGCTGCGGTTGATGATGTAAAAGTCGCGATGGTTTGACAGAATTTATTTGATTACAAAACACAAATTATAAAGAATACAGTAGTGTACAAAGATTACAAGTGAAAGCGTGACGTTCGAAGGTATGAAGGCAAGGGCTTCCGCTGTATCCGAGAAGCCCCGCTGGAGCGAGATGGTTTGTTCTGCGGGCGCGTGTTTATATAGTCATTCAGAACAAAGGAATCGGGGGTGTTATGATTTCCTCTTTACTCAGCCGCGCGTGTGGGTATTTAGCTTAGATCAGCGAGGTGCGTTTCGTCACTCCGATAGTCCATGCCCTCTGCTATACCTCGCCTTTGTACTCGGTCATTCGTCCGGCTTACGTTTTCCTTGCTCGGCGATTTTGTCTTAACCTCTGTATCGAGGGCGACGGCCTGCCGTCTCGATGTCAGCATCTGTGGTAACTCATTACATGGGTGTCTGTGTGTATGTGTCTCGGGCCACCACAATTTTAATCGAAATAATGACAAAATTGTGTCAAAAATGGTGTAATAATATATCGTCGTCCACTTTACGTAGATGTTGAGAGTTTCAGAGCTCTAGCTAGTCGGGAAGTTGGTAAAAAATCAATCACAAGATTCCCCCAAACACCAGACAAAGAGAGTTAAATAAAAGCGTGTATTAACACAAGGCTCTAAAATAATGTAGGTTGGTGTGCTGGTCTATTCCCACAGGACTTTATCTTTTTTAGCAATCGTGCTGCCTTATTCTGGAGATAGCAATGTAACTTAACAGTCATTATTATATCCTTTTAAGACATCTGTCAATCTTGAGGTTTGAGTGTCGTCTTAAAATTTCATATTCTGCAGAGTGTTAACTTTAACGGTTTAGATACAAGCATCTGGTGTGACAAGTCTACAGTCAATCATATTCCGGACATAGTTTAGTATACTGTGCAGCGATTGGTGCTAGGTAAAATCTGACAAAATTTAGAGAATTTCACACCCCCAAGTTTCACTATCGACTTATCCACGAGTAGGTTTCAGGATTGATGTCAAAAAAACTTTCCTCGACTTACAGGCTGGCATCTACGATAAGAGGAACAGTAACTTAAATGTAAGAGTAAAACAAAATGATCAAACCCTCACAAAAAAATATTTTTCTAACCTATGCAAGGTT
Source organism: Agrypnia vestita (assembly GCA_016648135.1). Taxonomy (NCBI): domain Eukaryota; kingdom Metazoa; phylum Arthropoda; class Insecta; order Trichoptera; family Phryganeidae; genus Agrypnia; species Agrypnia vestita. Next base: position 5,831 of record JADDOH010012175.1, read on the forward strand.
TTAATCATTTTATTTGACTTGTTATAAAGCGAATGAATTTTCGGTATTGCGTATTATCATAGCCACTGTAGTGAAAGTCCAACGTTTAATAAAAAAAAATAGCCAGTAATATCGAAAAATCTTCATCTTTAAATACAGCTGTCAGATGTTTACAATAACTGTACAAACAAATTATGAAGTGTACTAAAAAATCCAAAAAAACATGTTAATTTCATGTAAAATTACAGTTACCTGTAATCCCGTTTAGTAGCTAATATTCTAATGTATGTAAGTAACCAAATTACTATTAATTTATTAAAAAAAAAACAAAACAATTAAACACAACACTTAGTACAATAGAATTTTAAATTTGTTTGAAATGATTTAGTTCTGAATAATGCATAATAATAGGCACTAGCAAAATAATACACAGTGGTGTTATTATCGCGAGTCAGTTTTATCAAGTTGCTCCTGCTTAGAAAGAGAAAAACCTATTTTTATCTTAAAAATGTTCTCAGGTTTTCACGGCCGTTTAGAATCTTCTGTGTATAGTTTTCTGGGATATTCTGCCGTGTATATGTGACCTCTCTGGCCGACGTTTCTTAAATCTGACGGTCTTAAATAAAAAACCTCGTGGTACCCGGCGCTGTAGATCAATTAAATCGACGAAATTAAAACTCCGCACAGTCCGTAAGCACAACACACTACATCAAAACATACACACCCTGATTTCGGTACGGTATTGCAAGGCAATACTTGACCTACAATTCAACACGCACTCATCACCTCAGCCCTGATGATGGACCCTGCAATGGGATCCGAAACGTCGGCCAGAGAGGTCACATATACACGGAAGAATATCCCAGAAAACTATACATAGAAGATTATTTTTATCTATTCGTACAGTAGGTATAGTAGCTGGCAAACATCTTGAAATTTTTCGGCGTAGTGGGGGGAAGTTTGCGCATGTACCATTCCACCAACGAGACCCAAATTTTGTCTTCTGCGCATTCCCCCACTACGCCAAAAAATTTCAAGAAGTTTGCCGGCAACTGAACGTACAATGTTTTTAATAAATAAATTACACTTGTGTATGTGAATTGTACATAAAATTAGAGCGAGAAACATCTATATGAAACGGAGCATGATATCTCGTACCATACAACAGCAGGGTGCACGATAATTAGCAATGTTCACCAAACTAGGGCAAACTTTTTCATCATTTCAGGGCCTATGTTTCAACTTGATTTACTTGTGTTATTAACAAAAGAATATTATGTGTTGTGCTGTTAAATACATGTTATATTTTCGGGTCTTATTTCATAAACATCATCTCGCCAAGCCTTTTCGTGAAAAACACTATCGTTTTTTTAAACTTCCCAACCTTGATATTTATAAACGTCGTTTACAGTTAGTGCTTACTTTTCTTTCCGCTGTTAAAATATTATTTACAAAAATTAATTGACTTTGGCAGTTATTTTAGAATTAATTTTTTTTATGTTTTTGAGGTATTTATCATAAATTTACATAGGTAATTTTGTTTTGTGTTGCATGAACGGTCAAATACTGTATCTGTGGCGGTTACAGATTAATCAAAATAACACATAACCCGCGTCATCTTCAGCAACATTGTGTTCCTAAATTCTTGGCCATCATCCAACACATCAATCTGATTAAAGTTATTTATTAGTTATTTTAAGGAATTAATTCATGATTTATTGATGGATAAGAAAACCAAGATTGTAGGCAAAACATTTAAAATGGTCATAAACGCGATATCTACAACCAAAATTTTAAGCAAACATGTATCAAGTTGTCAAACGTAATGGAGATATCGTAATCTGAAAATATGCAGATTCATGGGACCATAGACACACATAGTAACGAAAAAAATTGAATGACTGTTTCTGAGGTAACTTTGAGAAATTCCATAATCATTTGTATAGAAATATATTACTTGTTTTTAATTTTCTAGAGACGTGTTTTATCTTTATTTTATTTATTTATTTTGTACGTATTCAGAGTTGATATACAATTTGGGTTGAATCTATTTTGAGACGGGCATAGTTTACAAATTACTTATGTGTGTAGAACACACAAAATAACAAGTAATTATCTCCTTATTTATATATTACTAGCTGCAATCCGTCAACAATGACGGATAGACAACGAAATTATTATAACTGGAATTAGGTAAACATAAAAAATAAAAGTATGTAAAAAAAAAATGGAAAAAAAAAACTAATATAATGACGAGAAAAGGTACAGAAATCAGTAATTAATAAAGGCATTCATTTGTTAAGGTGAGAGCACTAATTTCGTGTCTGCTCTTATTTTTAATATAGGATTTTATTATGATTTTCATATTTTCGTTGATAATATGGACCTGTGGCACCGAAGATATTGCGCTTGGGGGAAAATAAGAAGAAGATTCTGGAGAGATCACGTAAAGAGAATGGACAATTCAGAATGCCTTGCACTGCAGCAATCGCAATCCCACCTGTCATCGACTTCCTGGAAGACCACCTAAACGATGGAGGGACAGTTGGAACTCGTCATCCCAAGAGTAGCAGCTTTCTGCCAGAACAGATCAATAGATCTAGAAGAGGAAACCAAGAAGAAGAAGAATATGTTCGTTACAATTTATTCAATTAAGCTTTGTTGCATGTTGTTTAAAAGTCGGGGTCCAAAGTAATAGGGATGACAGTATTAAAGAATTAAAGAATAAGTGATTTTAGAGAAGAAAATATTTTGAAAATATTCTAAAAAATGATCCAGTTTTAATATACACATTGAGATTAATAAGATTTTCAATAAATTAATGTATAAAATTGTGCAATCCGCCATTTTAACTGAAACACACAACACAAACAAAATAGACACAATGCAATGTTTACTGAGGCTTGATGACACGTAGATGAAATGACAGCTGCGGGCCTTTTTGCGCGAAATTAAAAATATGTAGATGAAAATGCAATTATTTGCGTAAAAACTTAGTTTATTACTGAAATTATGTTATTTTCGGTAATAGTAGACGTGTACCTACAATATGTTATTTCGAAATCTGTCATCATGCCTATTAAAACTCCTCTGCTCAATAAGTGTGAGTTCTTGTGATTTGTAAATAAAGTTTGTTCGGGTGGTAATTGTCGTCTAGGTCGTTTTAAAATGTGTATTTCAGAGTTTTATTAGCGTATATTTGTCTTAAATCGGAAACATCGATTTTATTCAATATTATATTCTATCAAACAACATCAATCTAAAAATTTAACTCAACAATTTGTATTCATGTAGGTATATACAGTCGAACTCGGTTATAACGAACGCGACGGGACCAACTAAATTTGCTCCTTATAGCCGGGACTCCTTATATCCGGGATTCACTTTTTTCACAATTTTTTTTGATTGTGAGATGTTATTTTCATGAGCAGCTAAATAAAAATCCTTATCTTTTCAGAGCGATGAAACTGTAGAAGACGATTGTGAAAACTTTTTACAGACTTTTTGACTCCGATATTTTCGACTTTTTTGCGAACCTAGAGACACTGTGGTTTGTTAGTGAACATGTTTCCGATAGAACAATTCGCGTTTAACTGATTAGGCTTTTAAATGGTAATACAGTAAACGGCATAAAATAAACTGTCACCATAAACATTTTGGAAACCCCCAATAATCGGAGTTATATGACCAGTATTCTCGACCTTCAGTAAACTATTGCTTGCCTGCGCACGTGGGATTTTCGGACACAAGTTTGTGTACATCATAAAGTGAACCCTAATTAAGTGCGAGCCGCTTTAATAGCAAAGTGAAAAAGTTCATTGTTATGAGTAGGTACGTATTTGTTTTTTTCTGTAACCCAAGCAAATATGTTTGCAGAGTTTCTAAAATTTGCTCCGTATATCCGGGAATCGCGCTCCTTATAGCCGAGACCGGTTGTATGGGAATATGCGCAAATCAAAATGAATTTACTGTTTTTCTCATTATAGCCGGGATCTCCTTATATCCGAGCTCGTTATAACCGAGTTCGACTGTATACAGTAAAAGAAGCGTCTCAATAAAATTAAAAACAAGTTGTATTAACGTAAAAAAAAGTGTAAAAAAAAATATTTAAAATTCAGGAGCGTCTTTAGTCCGAAGGTAAACGATAAACAATTTAAATTACCAAAAAAATTCATATTATAAATACAAGAAATTCTTTTTATACCTGCGTATGTAGTTAAACACATTTTTTATTGAATGTTTCTTATGTTTTATATAACTATTGAATCTCTCAGTATAATTACTCATCCCGCGCGCAAAACAATGACAAGCGTCGGACACCACAGATTAATCGGCGCAAAGTGCTCTTTGCCATTTTTTGTATAAAGCCATGTATTCACTAGGGGACAAACTGTCCCTCAACAGCACGCGCGGCATAGAGTCTACGTGACGTTGTAACGTCGTGCACTGTTCCGCGACCTCGCGCACAACATAGCGCGGCATTTCTACGTGCCGTGGCAACGTTGCCATGCGCACGGTACCCGAGCGAGCTCACTGCAACATTACGCGGAGCGTCAGTACCACGTGGTATGTTTACAAGTGAATACGCATGCGCTGTATCTGTCAAGATGACAATGTGGGGAAACGAAATTGTTCTTGAACTCATCGAGCTGTATCGATCGAAGATCGCATAGAATATCCGTCCTTCTTTCTCTTTGCAGTAAATAATTTCGCATCCACCACTTTTTTCTCCTCTTACGTTTCGATAAACTCGTTAACATAAATGCAGCTGTCATCATAACCTCATAGGGCGACATTTCCGCGACGTGTGGAAAACAATAATTATTTGCAAAAAGGAACTTGTTTTTAATATTATTCAATTTACTACAGTAAAACCTCGTTAATTTGAAATTGCGACCCAAAAAATCATTTCGAATTGCGCGGAACCCCGTTTTCGCCAAATGAGATACCGCAGCTGTCATCATAACCGACATAACCTCATCGCGTGACATTTCCGCGACAAGATATGCGGGTCCCGGTGTGTACACGTCAAATGACCGCGTCATTGTCCCCGAAACATGAGCGTAGATGTTGATGCGACATGCCGAGCGGAATGTTTCGCGATTTGTCCCCTAGTGAATACATGGCTTAATGATTTTTCAAATTTGTCAAATTCAGAGGCGTCTAATGGTCCTGTGCGTCTTGTCACGTTCGTGAAATGTTGGGAGACCCGAGTGGTGGCGCGGTGCAAGACGCGCGTGCAGTTGGTAGCAAGAACTGGAGGACAGCGGAAGACAGAGACCAAGGCGTACACCGAGCTGTTGCGCCATCGGTTGTAATAATAGTCTAAAAACATTGTTAACTGTGCATTATCGAAGTCTCTCATCTATCACATCTTGATTCTAGATTCATATGGATATCTATTCACTAGCATAAAAGTACCGATACACATGCTTATTAGTGGCATGTGTGTACGCACATTGCTAGTAATAAGCATGCTATTTTCATTCACCGTGAGAATGACATTAGCATGCTTGTATAACGAATAAAAAAAAGAAGTTGGTTGAAAAAACATTTGTGAAGTGTAAGGGGAGAGCCGTAAAATCAAAGGTGGTTTTAGAATAATTAAAATGAGGATTTTAATATTCAGGATGAACCAGGTAGAAGACGCGCAGTTGAATTCGATAATGAAGTGATAAAAAAAAACTAACCCATTATTACAATACTCCGTTTTCGGGTTTGTCTACCAGATGCGTCGGAGTATTTTAATACAACTTACAATGAAAAAACCATTAAAAATTTGAAAAATCCAAAATTATACTATAATTATTAATTTTTTTAACGAAAATTTGATAGATCTTCTTGATCGTCGCCACGAGTCTGCTTGCAAAGTTTCAGCTCGATTGGATCACGGGAAAAGGGTTAAAAATCAATCCTTCGAAAAAACTTCGAATCGATTAAAAATCGATTCGAAGTTTTTTCGTCACGCAAGCAATCAGACAATCTACAATATTCGGGAAATGCTTGAAACAACCCTGAAGCGACGAGAACCTTCTCCTAAACACTAGAAAGGAAAAGAATAATCTAGCGGGACTACGCCGCGGCGCGAAAGAGTTTGTTCTGACAGATCGTTCAGTGCGAAGTAAGCCGCGAGACAACGGCCTGGTGTGCCCAGTCGTGAAATTGCGAAGCAACAGATATCGAGCGAAATAAGGAAGCGAGTTCTTACATGAGTGGCGAAATAAATAAATGCGATAAGTACTACGTGCGAGAATTGAATGTTCTAAGAGCGATGAATAAAGTGTTCTCAGCGATAATAAAGTGTATAATACGAAATAGTGTAATTTAAAGAATGGCGTTAAGTTTAATTCGTGTTAAGTGACTTTCTTCATTTAATAATTAATCAATCACTAATTAATAAATCGCTAATTACTTTTCAGTGTTTTCATTTGTTTGCCGCAGCCACGACCCGTGACAATATGGAAAAATAGCGAAATTGTTTTATGGATAACCGTAATACATTATTCTGATTACATAACATAATTTGCTATTATGATTATATAACACATAACTGTCGTGCGTGGGAGGTTAAATAAAAGTGGATAAAATAGTTCCAGCCCGGTATGTAAATAATGTGTATTTACGTAATGTGTTCCAAAGCAGAGTACACATTATGAATCAGCGTTTTAGGGCTGTGTAAATATATTATGAAAAACGTGCGGTTTAGGCAAAAACGTGCCCAGAATTCGAAGAAAATTTCTGAATAGAATTTACGGAAAATTTCGTAAATTAAATTTCAAGCAATAATTTTGTAGGCATCCCATTATTTTAGGGAGCGAGTTATGGACACTATATATATATAGATAGATAGGGGAGGAGGAGGAATACTATGCATAACGAAATATACAGGGTTATTTGAAAAACATTAATCACCTCGCAGGACTACATTCCTGCCTTGATTATGAGTCGAAAATGTTCAAGCTATCGCTAACCTAATTCAATAGTTAAGGAGATATGCGACATCAAAGTTTGCGATTTTTTGTTTCAATATTTCTGACTTATTTTTTGTAACCATTGGACTATCATTATAGTAACTTATATCGAATATGAAAAATTCATTCACTTCATTCATTCGTTTCAATAGAAGTTAAATAAAATAATAAAAACCTTCGAATTCCAATTGGAAAACATTCCAATTGGAAATGTTTCAGGGTTTTTGTCATTTTATTTAACTTGTATTGAAACGAATGAATTTTTCGTAAACGATATAAGTTACTGTAATGATAGTCCAACGTTTTACAAAAATAAGTCAGCTATTGAAAAAAAATGTTGACTTTGATGTCGCATATCTCCATAACTATTGATATTGGGTCATGATAGCTTGAACATTTTAGACTCATAATCAAGGCAGAAATATAGTACTGCGAGGTTATTAATGTTTTCCAAATAACCGTGTATATGTTCATTACCTTAATAGCAGCGGCGTGCGTCAGTACTTTGAAACAAGCTCTACTTGGCAAGAATTCTAAATAACAGGTGTATCTCATAACATTCCTACCACAAATACTATCATATTATTCACATTTAAATGCATCATAATATTGCGTTAAATAAATATTTAATTTCGGCTTTTTCCAAAACATGTTTTCGTAAAATTCCTGCTTCAATGTACTGACTTTGAGCGCCTGTTTACTCGTCATAAGACGGATCAAAATAATAAGATACTTGCAAAACAAAGATGATAAACTTGTACATAAATTCATATCAGAATATTAACTATACACTGGCTTCTCACACCGATAGTTCCGGGTTCGATTCCCGGTAGGTTCACAATAAATCTGTGTAATTTACACCTTCCTGGACGTTTTGTAATATGTTTCGCTTTAGTAATTGGGCCTTTTGGCCTGATACAGCGTAAAAAATAGTTAAAGATCTATATAATGAGTTTTTTAAATAGAGATGTGAACACTGAATATGATCCCATCAATATTCTTAAATCAATTTTGAATTAAGCTTAACGCCTGTTTTATGAAAATAGGGCTGTCTTGCTGGTCTCCTGCAAAGGGGTCCGAACCCTCGACCGCTGGATCTGAGTCATGATCACCAGAACCACAAGCTACTGATCCACTGAAAGTCTTCTTGGCGAAAAATATTATGCCCTGGTCCAATTTCAAGAAAAAATATGAAACATTTGCCTGCACATATAAAGCTCGCATTCTGTACCGATAACAATATCGGAAAATTCTTCCGAAACTAAAATGAATATGGTAGAAAAACGTGAGATATATTTTACAAAATAAAGTACAAGAGTTAAATAAAAAATAATAATTCCACGGAATTAGCTACTCACATAATTGAAACAAATCATTCTTTCCATATATATAAATTAGTGATGCAACGAATACGAGTACGAATATTCGTATTCGCCGAATAGTAGACATTTATCGAAATTCGTATTTGCCGAATATCATCACGAATATTAGGCTACTAGGTACTGGGACCCAGTAGTAACATTTTTTCGTGAATTAGATTTTTCTGTATCTCTTTCTAATTGATTAATTAATTTGGTTTTAAAAATTTCACAGAACTTTGTTCTGAAAAATTACAATTTCACAAATATGAATGTGTTCTTGAATATATATATATATATATAAATTAGAAAAACCATCTTTAATAACGTAATGAACACCTACATTCCATATCAAACATAATAATTTCGTTGTATGTCTGTGTAATTTCGTTCAAATTCGTGGTTAAAAAACAAATTAAATAGAGATGTGGCTTGAACCCGGGCCACCGAACCTGAACAGGCCCCTAAACGCATGTTGCTACCGCCGCCTCTCCGTGTACCGTCAAAAATATACCATAATATATATAACATACCAGGGCTTAGAAAGATGCGAACAATTTCACGTTACGTGATTTTCACGAGTGTATTCTTAATAACTAGAGAAAACTCCCCCCTTCCACACCCTATTCAATGTTTAGTTTATTGAAAAATTAATCTGATTATCAAATTTCTCACATTAAACAACACTTTTCAAAAACGAGTCTATTCTAATTTACATAAAATTGAAACATTAATTCAACATATCTACTGTAACATCTATTCAAATTACCCGACGCGTTCAACACCGAATGACATTGTCAAATTCGTAACGGTAATTGCGGTAAATCTTTGAACTGACAATAGGTTTTTTTATTGTCATAGTCAATGGTCAAATTCACACATACCAGCATTTATCTAAAGAAATTAATGATGACATGTCAAATACATTTAACGTAAAATAAAGATTATCGCTTTACATATAAAAAAAAACCGCTGACGGAGATGTTAGTACCTAAATATATATTCAAAAGTACTGCATGGAAACTCTGCGGTACGGAAAATCTTCCCGAAGCAACACTTGAAGCAAAAAATAAAAAAATCAGAAACTGGGTGGTTGTAATTTACTTTCAAAATAAAATCACATCGTTTTATCCAATACACGTCAATGATTTTATCGATATTTTAGAAAAACAGCACAGATTCAACAAAAACACGCTTTCAAACTCAGAACAAAAGCGAAACGATGCTACCGATCTCAACACAAGCTTTTCTCGTTCCATTTTAAACATTTCAAATAATTTGAAAATAATAAAATGTAGATAGGTACCTACTTTTAAACGTGCTGATTTTATTTACATTTTGTAAGTACCTAACATTATACATTCTTTAACATGTCAGAAATTATATCTACATAATATATATTGAAGGTAAGGTTTTCTCGTTCCATTTTAAACATTTCAAATAATTTGAAAATAATAAAATGTAGATAGGTACCTACTTTTAAGCGTGCTGATTTTATTTACATTTTGTAAGTACCTAACATTATACATTCTTTAACATGTCAGAAATTATATCTACATAATATATATTGAAGGTAAGGCATCGTGTTCATTTTCGTTCCATATGAATTATTTTATATATTTGATTAATATGAAATTATTTTTCACCTGCTGTTAAATATATATAAATAAATAGAACCTTTTTTGTATGATTTTGGCCGTAACAGTATTCATCACATCGATTTTACATAGACGGAATAAATTCAACCAATGCCAATAAGCGAGTTCGACTATTTTAAAAAGAGCAAAAAATCCGATAGCACCGTCTTGGCGGGCATTTTATGTCGACCGCAAAATAATCTCTTTATGGAAGCGATGGAAAAAAGAATACGGAATTTGTTTGAAAGTCGTTGTCACGGATCTCGCTCGGCGCTCTTCGATTCAAGAGGAAGACGCGGCGTAATAAAATATTCCGCCATTTGCATTGCTAAATGTTTCCGATGGCAGATGGAATTTGCAAATATAATTCGAAGCTTTGATCTGCTGCTGTCGCTATGTCATGTGTGAAGATCGAAACAAGATAACGCGTCCAACTTAAGAGATGACGAGCGAATAACACAGTTAGAAGGATTATCCATTGTGTTATTACACAACTGGCTATAAATTTACATCGTACTGATTCGTTCGTTATTCTGTGTTATCTAGCATTTAGTGTTAGATAACAAGTGAACAACAACTCGTGGACTATGTGAAAATCGAAATTTTGAATTCTCAGAAAACAACTGTTGGGTACCTACTAAAATTCGATGTTCTGTGGTACCTACCCACCTGATTAAATATTTTCAAAGTTAAGTGGATAATCTCATGAAACGATTATTCTCCCTTTATAATCCTTCCTAAATAAGGCCCAGAAAGTATTGTACAAAATTCTCAAATATGTAAAAAGTTATAAGGCCCATGACTCCTCATTATGACGTAGAGTTTTGTTGTCAAGGGCATTAAAATTAAAGGTAATCGTAGAAATGACAATGCCTATACAGTTCTAGATACCTGTTCAGTTTTATGACACACGCGTGCAGGATTCGTAGATTAATGCTAAGTATGACATTTTTAATTTCACCAAATTACTTTTTTTCAAAACAAATCCTGCGATAACTCAAAAACTTATCAGCCTATTTTAATTAATTAAATATTATTTTGTTTGTAATAAGTTCCTCTATAACCAGTACTAGAATTATCATGTTCCAAAAATATTTTCTAATATCGAAAAATCATTAAAATCAAAATTATGTTTAAGGTTATTTTATGTTATTATTTTTAAATTATCCTAGTACGGGCGACATATTTTCTGATTATAATTTTTTTTTTCTGATGATTACGACTGCAATATCATGGTAGTTTTAGAACACAATTGTTAGTGCTTTCTTGGTACCTCTATGGAGCCTACATTTTTTTTACTTGAAATTTTACAAGTTATAGTTTGAATAACAATAATTAAAAATTTTGTCGTTTTACTCAAAAAAATCTGAAATTCACCTAATTTTTACGTTAAACCGAGAAAATTGCCTTGTGTCAAGGCTTACGGCTTAGAATTACCAAGATGTTATTACTGCAAATTATCTCTAACTCAGATTACTTCATTTCAAAATATATGAATTACTAAAAATCTTTTGAATTCTATCTACCCCGACTTGATATAGAATACAAAATCTTTAAATTAACATCCCACGACAAATTGGATTCCCTAAATGTAATTCCGGGCTAAAATTGGATCCCCGGGATTAGAAAATGCACCTTTACTCATTAATGTTACATTTATTAAAAAGGCTAGAAAGAAGAAATATAATATATTTGTGAGTTGGTACGACTGCGGTCACCCGTGCGAAATTCGACTTCGATCGCGTCATTTGCCTTCCCGCTATTTACAGTGTAAGCACGTCCGCTTCGCTAGCAGTTTGCACCAAGGAGGAACAACGAGCAGTGATTAAATTTCTCAGGTCTGAAGGTGTGAAATTCATCGTAGACTTTTATCACAATGTAAAAGTGTTTTTTTTTTGTGAATCGATAAGTTTAAAAGTGCACGAGCGTGATGCACGAAGAGGGAGCAAGAGGCCCGCCAGCCTCCATCGCGGACGGCAAGATTACGTAGATAGGTAATAAGATTCAGCGAGCTCGAGGGATGGTTCTATCGAATAGGCTTCTTACCATCGGCGAGGTGGTGTTTCCATTGAACACCACTCATGGTTTTGCCCAATGATATAATAAACTGTAGATACGTTACAAGCGTGAAATCTTGGCAACTCAAAAGTAAGGTAATTACCTTACTTGCATTCGTTATCGAACGGACCTTCTTTGTGATCGGGCGCGACGCTACGCCGAAAAAGAAGTCCCGGGGAAAAAGGAACAGAGTATCGTACACCGTTGTAAGAAGGAGTGTGTTATTTTAGTCACCGTGACTGCAAATTATCTGATTTTTCTGTCTAAGTAAGTGCGCCGTGATTTGTTGTCTCTTTCAATTCAATATTTGCTACACGTGTGGGAATAACGTGTCTATATTATAATACGTCAATGGTTTTGCCCATCAAATCAACCACGACGAGCACGACTTCCGTAAAGTCTGTGCACGATGTCGATGGGTAACGACACAACTGTGCAAAGTGGCTTCGCGACAACCGAAAACATTCTTCTCGGAAGGAATACGCAAGCCCGTGGACCGCTGGACCAAGCGCACAAACGAGGGAGTTGATTTTGTAGAAAAATGATGCTCGCGTGTAAATAAAAGTGCAGAAAATTTTTGACTTGCCCCCGTATACAGGTGAATAATCTAAGCACAAAAACTAATGTAACTAATAACGCAAGATTTTTTTTTAAATAGAGATGCGAACACGGAATACGTGTCACATTAATATTCCTACTATTTTCAAATTAAGCTCAACGCTTGTGCTATTAAAATAGGACTAACTTGCTGGTCTGGAGTGATATTCGAACCCGCGACCTTTGGATCACGAAGCGAGAGTCCTAACCACAAGACCAACAAGATACTCATTAACATAATACAATGGAATCTTTTTTATTTATTTATGGTTTTTATGTTTAGTTTGTGCAACTCCATGTAAAATAAATCAAAATTGAATAAATTTTATTATTAAGTCCTGCAAGTTTGAGTAAAGCATTATATATGACAGCTGTTTCGGCTTGCTAGGCCTTTGTCAAACAGTTTGATAACTAATATTTATTAAAATTAAATTTATTTTAATTTCTTTAAACATAAAACTAGGTATTATTTTTTCTGTGTATAGTTTTCTGGGATATTCTGCCGTGTATATGTGACCTCTCTGGCCAACGTTTCGGATCCCATCAGGGCTGATGATGGACCCTGCAATGGGATCCGAAACGTTGGCCAGAGAGGTCACTTATACACGGCAGAATATCCCAGAAAACTATACACAGAAGATTCTGAACGGCCGTGAAAACCTAAGGACATTTCTAGGTATTATTTTTATGAAAAAAGTATAGGCAGCGGTCCGCGAAGTGATTTGTGCCTCGTAGGTATAACTTGTTGATGTGCGAGAGATTTTCTAACATGTTGATTCGCGACACTCTTAATGTTGTCATGTACATTATTTATAATTTCTTTATCAAAAAAAGTGTATTGTGTAATCGTGTTTTTATTAAGTAGTATTGAGTGACGTGGTAATCCGACCCAAAGTTTGTTTCTGGCCGAGAATGTGCCACGATATCAGTTTGTAGAAAAAAATTTAATAAATACGTAGGTACATGGGCTAGCTAAAATATAAAGACTCTCGTACTAGTACTAGCATATTATAGTGGAATAGTACACTACGTCCCTCATATTAATTTTATACTAAAGCATGAGTTGTAGGTAAAAGCATTTTTTGTGAAAAAACAAATAAATATATCCACGGTCCCCACTAGGGAATGCAATCCCGATCCCGCGAGATCTCGAGGCATTTTACGAGATCAATCCCGAACCGAAAAATCGGACGAGATTATCGGGATTGATCAGCATTTTTTAAGTTTTATATGTTTAATTGTTTATGTCCATATAGCTTTTAGTAAGTACTTTAAACTACTCGTAAGTTCATGTCACATTCAAATAATGAAAATAGCTTTGAATAATATTTACTGTATTTTATCAACCTAACATAGTAATAAAAATTTACTACTAGTAAGTAGTTTTTACTCTACCACATTGACTGATTGATGCTTGGAAAAATGCGTACAAAAACTTTAATGCAATGATTAATAATGAGCATCTTATTAAAATTGCTGATATAAAAATGCAAGGCGTTGTCGTTAATTGCTATTCAACTCTATAAACAACAAAAAAACACAAAAGTATTCGGGATCCCGATCCGTAGGGAACCCGCGGGATTGGAAATTCTAATCTCGAGTGATCCCGAAAGAGCAATCCCGACTCGGGATTGCATTCCCTAGTCCCCACGTATACTGTCGAATCTGCAAAAAATATATTTTCCTTTTACTATCTTAAATCATACAATTTACTCTATATTTATAGGACGATGCTAAAAAAAATTTAATTTACGTTTCAAATAAAGCATAAATAAACTTTTTTTACATTATACGAAAATATAGAATAAATCGGATGATTTATTCTATATTTTCAATATAAAAACAAAAATCGATTTTTTGCAGACTCGACAGTATACGTAGGGACCGTAGACACAATTTTGCAATATCACGTTACATCACTATTATTGCAATACTATTCAAATTGTAATATAATCTAATATTCTGTCACGTAAATGTGTAATTTTTTTCCAAAATGTTGTCCATCTACAACTCATACTTCAATGTTCTGACTGTAATCCCTAACATACTTATATGGTAGAATCCCACCAAAATTTAATCAAATGTTCAGATAATTATCTGTTAAATATAAACTGCAATGTTAAAAATAGAAATGAAATTTCAATGTTTTAAACCACGGATACTACAAAGTGTTAAAAAAAATAATCAGAAGGAAAATACCTAAAATAGTTAGTAGGTAGATATTAAAGTTTAAATGCGCATACCTACAGTTTGAATGATTGTGTTGTCTCAAAATGATCGATCGTTTTATAATTAAAATACTTAAGATATTACACATATAATAACATTATTTCATATTTTTTAAATAATTATAAATAAAATTGCAAAGATTATATCATGTTGTAAATTATTACGAATATCTCATTTCTAGCGATTCACGTATCGTTCGACGTTTTCAATGTCAATGATAACAAATGAATCGGGTGACGTATCTTAAGTTAACTAAGGTAGGTACCTACCTACCTAATTTATTAATTAACTACCTATCGTACGAAACAGTAAAGAATCATTTTAAAACATGACAGGGTGAATTTTGTGTTTCGGTGGAATTATGATATTATTCTAAAAAATCGAAAGAAAAAAGAATTTCGAATTCAAAATGGAAGCCAACTTGAATTTTCTTACTCGGAATTAGTATTTGAAGCTACAATATAATGTTCTAAATATTATACAAATCTATAATATATTAGAGGTAGCAAACGGGCGGATAAATTTAAGTATAATATATGACAGATTTCATACATAAAATTGAATATTTGTGATAAATATCAAAACACAACAAGAGAAAATATTAAAAATGTCAAAAGTAGAGCGAGAGAACACAATAAAATATGCTTTTGCTTTTTTTTAGTTTATTTTATTTTTATGTTTTTTTTATATGCTTACCTACCTACCTACCTACGTATTAACTAAATATTTCCCATATTCGAAGAATTGATTTCATAATCTACAAACATCACTATGATATTGAAAAATATAATTTTTTTGCATAGGTACGTAGGTAGGTACTATCTACATACAGATCAGCATAAATTTTGTTTTTATTTGGTAAAGTACCTACCTACCTAGATAGGGACCGGTATTTTTGCTACGATCCTTGTTAAATTATCGCCCTCTCTAGGTACCTAGGTACCTACCTATCTTTATATCGATATTCTCATAATATATTTTCCAGTTGGAATGTAGAATGAAATATTTATACATAGGTAGGTAGGTACCTTATTTTGGCGACATTTTGATCGATACAATTAATTATCTTACTAAAAATTATCGATTTAATTGATTTCAGTGTTAAAAATCTGTTTATAATAATCGAAGCATAAAACTTTATCACCTACCTATATGTAATAACAGTAAGAAAAATGTTTCATTGTATATTAATTTTCATTTTTTTTAATGTGTAACTTCTCAAACAGTCAGACAACTGGTCCAAAGACCCGTACCTTGTAAGTTAATTAGAGAAAAATTAAACTATATAAATTTCTAACGTCAGAAAACTTAATTATTCCGTACGACTTCCAAAAATGCACAAAAACTGAAGCAACAAGAAAGTTTTGAAAAAATACGCAACTCCAAAAGTACCTGTCATTCTCGAAAAGAAGCGGTTATAAACAATGCCGCAATTATTCAATGACATCGCAACGCACGCAAATAATAACGAAATAAAAAGTACTCACATGTTGCCGGTAAGGTCAGGGTTATCCGCAAACATCTGATTAATAATGGTATTCACAGAATTTCATAATAAACTATGGACTTAGCACTACCCGCCACCGGCATGATTCACCGTTCTATCACTGGACAGCTTGGGCGCGCACGTTGGCACGGCGGTACTACTTTTCATCGCGGTGTCAGACAGCCGGAAATGTCGACGGAACAACATTACACAGCGTTCGTTTCATCATTATCATTCACGATCGGTCAACTTCCATAATCAGATTACCAACCCGCCAAATTGTAGAATCTTTTAACAAATGTATGTTATATTTACTTCAGTCTACGCTAAAGTAAAACTATTACCTCAAACAAAAATCTTTAATTATAATTATTCTACAAACTTACCATTGTATTTAAAATAGTGAAGTTTGTTTTCGTGATGTGTCCGCCTACTTGCATCGAAAGTACCTACTAAATCTAAGAGCCGGTTGTTTGAACGTTGGTGATAATAGTCAAGCAAAAACTAATTTTTTACAAAAACCGGTTTTGGCGGTAAACTCAATTTTTTTTTTGCTTAACTATTATTTATCATTGATCATTACCAACGATCAAACTATTATTTGTTGCTAATAATATCGTGTATTCACCAATTTTATTTTACGACCCCAGATTATCAAACGTGTACCTACTATACTTTCTCCCAAAATAATACTTTTCTCCAGGCCAGCTCACGTTTAACTTCATCTAACTGAAAATCTAATGATCTTATTTTTTATAAAGTTTTTTCAACACATCTTCTAATTTTAGCCAGGTACATAGTAGGTATGATGAACAAATATTAAGGGTATATTTAGTATTAATTATAAAATTTATTAACCAAAATGAAATTTTACAATAAATAAATAGGGAGGGATAAAGAAATGGATTATTGGTAATTAAATATTTTAAAGGCCCATGGACAAAGATTTTATTAAATCTAATTTTTTTGCGCAATTTAAGAATGAACTGATATGTAGTGAAATGTTTAAGCTCTTATGAGAAACAAACAATTTAATGATTATCCCTAGCTTTTAAAAACAAAGTCTGTTGATCTTTTTATAGTGTGAAAATAAGAATAATAAACGATGTCAGTAGTACAAACATACGAAACATTATGAAACGTTGATGAGTGTATTTTTTTAAATCGTTCTCTATCTGACGCACATTAAAATCACATTAAAGCTTAAAAGTTTCATAATACATAGTTACTATTTTTTTAATTGCCTAAAAGCATATTGTCTTTAAATTGTTATAAAATATGAAATTAATCAGAACTCTCTGATTCGTAAATAAATCGGATGAATATTACAATAAAGTTAGGGATAAATAGATAGGGCATGTAAATTAATTTTTATTTTTAATGTATTTATAAACTTTTCATCATAAACTCGACAGCGCTGGGTGGGCCTTGGTTGAATCCAGAAGTCTTCTACATTCCTGTCTATCTTGTGTCAACGCTAACAGAGTCTATCCATCGCAGTTTCGGCCTACCTGTCAATATAATAAATATAATTATTAAATTCAGTTCACAGTATCAGTGTATAACTAATATTAGAAACGTATTATATGCAAATTCAGCAAGTTATCTATGTGTGAATCCGTAAGAATATTCATCCCTCAACTGATTCTCGGTCACACGTAATTTCATCACAATAATATTCTCATATGCAATACGGATTCAGGGGGCCATTTTATTTTGCATTGGAAGTTTTTTTAACAATTTGGATAAGTTGATATCCGATGTGATGCAGTTTACTCGTAATATTGCTCTAGAAGTAGACGTATACAACAAAATGAAATTACCAATGTTGTTGCTATGTAGTAATCAGGAACGTAAAGTGGCATTATCCAGTTAGTCTAAGAAGACTCAGTTCAGTGAACTGGATTTTGGAATTTATTGTAGAAAGCCTGAGAGCGTGGAACTCTTTGCCCTCTGTGATAAGGAATATTGCATCAGACACTTTATTTAAAATGACTAAAATCCTACCCATTCGCAAACTCACATTCATTAATTCGCATTATAACTGAAATGCTATTGTGTTCGTAAGGTGAAGTTTTTACAAAAATTAATCTTTATACATTACCCAATTTTAATATACTAAGTATAGCAAAATAAATTAACTTTTTATATCATCAACCAAAATAATTTTGTTGTTTGTCCTTCTGCACGTCCGTCCGTCTGTCTGTCCGTCCGTAGCGTCGTGTAATGTCCATAATTTCATTCTAATCCACGGCTAAAAAAAAATAAACGGCCGGAGATAGGACTTGAACACCGGGACACTAAACCCGAACTGGCCGCTCTACGCATGTTGCTGTTATTTTTGACGGGTTACAGCAAGTTAATATATTCGTAGGAAGACGCCGGATTTTGTGGCTGCGTAGTTTGAAGAACCGGTACAAGCGAACTAGACTAAGTTCTTCCGTGCGGCGGTTAATAAAATCGTGATCGCTAATATGATCATCGACCTCCGATAGGAGATGACACTATAAGAAGATGAAGAAGAAGAATATATTTACAAAAGTATGTATTCACTATCGGAGTATTACTAGATGTTGAGATGTAAGGAAAACGTTATTATATGTAAATAATTCGGAATTGCTTAAAAATTAGCATGCTAATCGAAAAAAATAAATAAAAAACGAGGAAATGTAATTAAAAAACAATGATGTATTTTTTATCATTATTTCGTATGCTAATTGACTATTATTTTATATAAAAATATTTACAACTGAATAATAATTATCTGTAAGCTGCAGGGTAATCTATTACGGGGCACGCTTATTGCACGTGGCTTATCGCAAAAAAAGTTTAATTATAAACATATTGATTCATACTTACTATAAAACATCTTAGGGGTTATCAGCGGTAACCTATGTGCCATAGTTACGATCCGTTACCGAGAAAAGATTTATCATTTATATGTCCATTTTTTTGGCACACCAAATATACGGATATTATTTCTGTACAAGGGTTAAAATAATTTAATTATAGCGTTTTTGACTACTTAAAACAAACTGTTCAATATTCTGATGGGCTGATAAAGTCTAGTCGTCGTCTTATCGATTTTGTCTGTTAAGATGACTATAAATCACGAAACCTAGTCATTATGGTGTCATTTTCAACTCTGATCAATTGATTTTTTATTAATTGTTCGGAGAATATTTTTTCTTTTGAAAGAAGGCTTGAACTATGTGGTGACATTATTATTAAAATAAAACACTAATCGCTTTGTTTTCACCACTTTATTAGATTATACAATCTACATGTTTAGAGAACAATATTCTCTTCTTCAGGATAGTTTGTGTACTAAAAATTGAAAAAGTTAAACCATGCAAATATGTTACGAGGAAGGGGAGGGTGAGGGAGGGGGGCTGAGGTGTTAATTATTAGGAATGTCATCTGAAGGGGATGGAATCTTAAGTGGAAAAATATTCAATAGTGGGTTGTGCACAAATTTAGTCTAAGTATTTATTATATTTGAATTAATATTATAATTTTTCCTTATTTCAAGTATAGTGTAATTTTATTGTAAGTAATTTTTTATGGTGGACGTCAGCAGTAATTTATTCAGTGACCAAAATCACACTACATATATATCGCACTACGAGTACTTTATTGCAGTAAGTCAAAAAATACAGTTTCGAGATATCAGCCTTTGAAGCTACAATTATCAATTAATTGTTTTAAAATTCTTTGAACATCACAAAGATTTGGGTTGTCTCACATGCAGAAAATATAATACAAATGGTTTTTGCATTACTTCTATTTGTTTTTAACTTAATACACTACTGTTTTATATTTTATTTAAATTTCGGTACGCTGCAATAATGATTTTTGATGAACACTGTAATGCATAAAAATATTCAAATTTATTGTTTTCATTCCTACATAAAAGTTTACCGTTCTTTTTAATTATAATATGCCTAGTACATTCTACAATGCTAATGCATGTCAGCATGTCTGTAACCTGTTCAATATGAACTAAACGTTAACAAATACTTTTATTGGTACAAATACAAAAATAGGTTTTGAATCAAAAATAATTATAAAAATGTACCAAAATTTACATCACATTGATGCATTTCCATACTATAAATTAATAATACAGTATAGCAGTCAACCTCTTTAAATTTTTGAAAATACTTCAGTTAAGTACCTACCTGACTTAATTACAACGCATTTCACACTTAATTTAAGTTACTACGTTAAAGCAATAAACAAACCGAAAAATGCTGAATGAAATTGTGTTATTAACTAAATAATTATATTTTTTAATTTAAAACACTAAAGTAAAGGTCTTTTCATATAAGCTTTTAATTGAGTTAGTGTGGGTAATACGCACTGTAAACTCCGCAAACTTAACACAACGAAACAATGCGCGTATTAAGCACTGTACCCACACTAACTCAATTGCAAGCTTATACGAAAAGATCTATACTCATGGCGCGATATGTACTTTTAATAGGGTTAGCATAATAGTACTAAATCTGTTTCTAATTTTCATAACAATATATGACATGTAGGGCATCCAAAATAGGTGAAAAATACTGCAAATTTATAAATCTATTAATCTATCTATCTTACATTATAAATCTTGCATAAAATAGCAGACGGATTCAAGAACACATTAACCTTACATATGAATGTTAAAAATACATTTCGCATATATTATGTATTACGAGGTGCCGCCGTTATGACGCGCTTGTAATATTAGGCCGTGTTACAAAACTCACGTGTTGTGTGGCGCGAGTTCGGACGACGAATCCCCTCTTTTGTTGCTAATGTCCCCACCGCGCCGACTCTTTCCGAAACGGTATCGCGATTCGCGATTCGCAATTAGTTCCTTCTAATCTTCAGTGCTGCCATCCGAAAAATGTCCGAGATCATTCCAATGTTTGCGTGCATTATTTGTTTTAGTAATCAAGTCGTGGCGGACATTTTGTTTTACGTTTGACAGTTGATTTTGTTTTAAGTAAAGGCGGGAGAAAGCGTTTCTGTGTATACTTATGTATATTCCATATCCATTATGATTGGGTCGGTCATTTGATGTTATTCGAATGCCTAAACACAAATGATTTTTCGCTGCGCTGGCGAAAGTTCTGTTTTGGAATTATAGCAACGCCATGAATCATCCGATCATTTAATGACGCGTAGGCCCGCCGCGCTGACCACGTGCCCCGTGGGTGATCCAACATGCAACGTGCGGCGTGCACCTACGTGGTGTGCTTGAGCTGGTCAAGTGATCTTGATATGTGTTATCTATTATCGCTGGGTGCCGTCGTGTCGTCATCTGTGTGCGCTGCCAGGAGAATGATATTACAATCACCTCTATATTAGCTATTAGCGCCGTATCGCTTTCCGTTCGCGAGCTTGGATACTGTTACAGATCTAATCACGTGTCCACTTAACGGGCATAAGTAAATAACTGATAACTGAAATGCAGTTCTCGTCAGTGCCAGAGGCGGATTTAATTTTGGGCCATGAAACTGTGTCTTTTAAAATGATTAGGCGGCACATTTTTTCCGACATTTTTAGTATGAAAGGATTTTCCAGTCTAGCATATACATTCTGATACAAATGAATAATAAAAACACACATTTTCGATAAAATGCCGAAATATGCGTTTGCAGTTAATGTATTTATTCTTGTATAATTGAATCTCCTAGTAAACAAAATGCATTGTTTACAATAATAGACCCTTTTTTTATTAAATGGCCGATAAGAATCTGTCAAAGGAAGCAAGACTAGCTGTACATAATGGCGTGCTAGTGCCAACCCTGATTCATGGAAGTGAAGCCTGGAATTGGCAAAAGAGGAATGAAAGTCGACTGAATGCGGTGGAAATGCGGTCACTAAGACGCTTGTGTTGAAAATCTTTGGTCGATAGAATGAGGAATGAACAAATTAGACGTGAATGCAATGCTGGCTGTAGTGCGGTAGATAGAATAAAGAAAGGGGTGCTGAGACGGTTTGGTCATGTGGAACGATGAACGAGGAAAGAATGGTTAAGAAAATATATGAGGCGAGTGTTGAAGGCAACAGGAATAGAGGGCGTCCGCGAAAGACCTGGCACGGTCAGATACTACAAGTATTTGTGGATGTTAAAAGCCTCAACAACCGTAGAACTTCTACGAGAAGATGTATGAATGTGGCTGAAGCAAAAGTGGTGTGCCGGGATGTGGCGTTCAATCATCTCTGCCTACCCTTGCGGAGAAACGGCGTGATGGTTAGTTAATTAGTTAAATTTAAAAATAACCGAGTCACTTGAGTAAAAACGTTTTTAGTAAGCACGACTTATTTAGGTACTAAGAAATTATTCTTTTTAAGAATATTTAGTTTGACTTTTACATAAATTTACAAGTTCTAGTATTTTTTTTAAATGTATTAGAACCAACCGTGGCGTCAGGTCGTGTACCAAGAAATTAACGTTAGTTCATATCTATATATTTTGGTGATCCGTGGTCACAAAGCAAGATGGAAAAAAGGACCCCTCTAAATGTATTGCCCACCTCTATTAAAACAATGACTTGGAATTTTATTTACATACCTGTATGTATTGGGTCCCTCCCTATGAAATGGCCGTTTTGCATAGAAAAATTCAATTTTTTTTTATGAAAAGCATATATGTACCTACATAGGTAGGTACCAATTTAATTAATCGAAGTATTGGCCGTTCTTGACGATGCGTTTTTATCGTTTTAATAAAAGTTCATTGCATGGTGTGAGAACAAGAAGCATGACTTTTATTTTATCATATAGGTATTTGGACAAAAATTTAAATTAAATATTTTAAATTAAATATTATGAAATACTTCACTCCAAGTTGTAACTTGCATAGTAAATGGAGCAATTTCTCATGCAATTTAAAAAAAAATCTTTACTCGTAACTCTGTCCATCCAGCTTATTTTGAGTATTTTTATATACGTTCTTCTCAACACTTCAGGATATCCTCGACCTCTGCTGAAGACGCTGTGATATTAAACAGTTTTAAAAATTGTGATAATATAACTTGGATATTTTTTACGATAATATCGTAACATTCCAAAAATAAACTTTTGCTTATTTAATTTTTTCCCCACCAACTCCACCTCTTACATCCTACAAACATCGAAATTCATCCTAATTTATTCACAAATAGATACACCATCCAAGCGGGATATAAATAATGTATTTTTCAATGTCATGTTTATGTATAGAGATTATTTAAATTATCTTAAATTTGAAAAATTTCTTTGACATTGTCTGGTGCACTTTATTGGTATTCTGTATTGTATTCGTTTGTAATCCAAAATGTTTCTATACCTGTACAGTACCTATTGCAATAGATGTAAAGTAATATAAAAAAACGAGCGAGACATTTGACATCTCACAATTAAAAATATCAATTGAGCAACAACAGAAATTAACATCAAAATTAAAAAAAAACAAGTACCAATATATTTATTAATTAGTCAAAAATACAAGTAATGTGTATTGATTGTATTATTGTAATTATTATTGAATTTTGCCGCACTAGGTAGGTACCGTATATATCTACATACATGTTTTGTTTAGAAATGTGTTTGGTCAATTATAGTGCAGTGTGCCGCCATACACATTATATGAAAACTTTGAATAAATGTTTTAAAACAATCACATAAATTACATAAAATTTGAGAATGTAAATCATCAAGGGCTGTTATTGTTTACATTAATGTAAAAAAATTATGCATTTATTGGATAGTTTCGAAGATATAGGCCAAATTATATCAAAGTTAAAACATCCGCACGCTTGAAACCAGCCACGTAACATATATACAAAATCAGAAGGGTTGGCTGCTGGAAGTGTGCGTCTTCGCTGTGTTGGCACTTGCTGGGCACTGATTGGTTTATAAACGATGATTTTTTTTCTCATTGGTTAAATGAAATTGCGCACGCTTCCCTGGCGTCTTCCTGTTACGCATTTCCGTCCATTTTCACGAAATCACTGCCACAGATTGCAGGAAAGCGAGAGGAAAGATGTTACACAACAAAAAATAATGATATGACTCCAGTGAAACGAAGTAGAGAAACGAATCTCTACAAATCTAATATATAACCGCTCATTCCATTCATTTAACATATCAGTTTTAGTTTCAATACATAAACATGTCAAACCACGGTAATATAAACCATAAATTTAAGATTCACTTATTCTGTTGCCGTCCACAGTGAAGTACCTACTTATGAAGCAGTGTTATGTTGCGATTGTGCTATCAGATTAAACCGTTTCTTATCACCGTGACGTTTTGGAATGACCAAAAAAATTTATAAGGTTTTTCTCCAAAGCCGTTGTTTGGGCGGGTTTGATATTGGAAATATGTGGAAATTATACCGATTGTGAACATAATTATTTCGGAGCCAAGATTCGCCAAATAATTGACCACGTAGCCGTTCAAGTCACGCAAGGAGCCAAATTGTTTCACGAATAATAAATAATGAGTTTTGAAACCCTCTCCACACACAGAATCGAAGAGTAATGATTTTTGTTATTCCCTTAAAAACACGGATTATATAAACCATTTTAATTAAACGAGTGTTATCGAAACTGGTTAACGACAAATTATATAAATGTTGTATTATAACAAAGTTTGTTTTCACTAGCACTATCGCCGATTGCTTGTTCCTAGGTAGTATCCGCTATGTGGAAAATCGTGAACGCCTCAAGGTCAATGTTTTCGTATAACCTATTTTTAAATGTTTTCAATATAATCTACTGTCAATAAAGGATACCTAAGTGGTTTATCAGAGCATATCTAAAAGTATATTCTTCAGTACATAAGTACTTTACTTACTGACGATCAACGATAAATTAATCAATTAGATTTATACGAAATGATATTTAAAATTTAATGACATAGAATATTCTTGGGTTTTCACTGCCGTTCAGAATTCGGGTCTATCACAAGGGCAGATGTGTTATTGTGAGTTGATGTTGTGGTTAAGTATTGTCTTATCGTGTAGAAAGATTGTAAAGACACGGCGTAATGACACAGAAAACACAAAAAAGAAAAGTGACGTTATATTTAGTAAGAACAATTTTTTTAAATTAATAATTACTATCGAAAAGCAATCAGCTATCAATAGTAGTTGCAAATTCAACGTTCTCTCTATTTTTTCTATTGTGTTTGCGGATTATATACTCATCGGAGTAGGTATATATTTTTTATATAAATATTGCGCACAAATTTTATATAAAAAAATATGCGCGCAAAATTACATAACTTGCACGCATTCATTGTTATGCCGCGTAAAAAAAGTGCATACCTAATTAGGAAGTAATAATCTTTAAGTTGATTGCATAATATTCTTAACCGATTTTTGTGCTTTATCCCATTAGAGTTCAATAGGTCAATCATTAAAATACGTATGGATATTAATACCAATTGATACATTACATTCTTTATCTCTTAGTCTTTCCACTGTTCTTTGAAATACAATATTCAAGGTTATTTTTATTTGGCTAGCAATCAAACACAAAATCACAACTGTATAAAGTAAGAACATTTCCAAAAATCATTATTAGGTAAGATCTTTATCTGTCATTAAATCTAGGTATGTACTTATAATATTATAAAATGTAAATCGAAGAATATGAAACATTTGGTGCATGTAATTAAATAAACAAGTGGATCAAAAAAAATTGAAGACATTTTTATAGTTTGAAATTAATTAATGCTTTTAATACGGGGTAACCGTTTCACTGCGAGAATGTAAAATATGGTACAGTTGCCGGCAAACTTCTTGAAATTTTTTGGCATAGTGGGGGAATGTGCAGAAGATAAAATTTGGGTCTCTTTGGTGGAATGGTACATGCGCAAACTTTCCCCCACTGCGCCGTAAAATTTCAAGATGTTTGCCGGCTACTGTACACGAGTGATAATTGCAGAAAATACTTAAATATAGAATATAGAAAATATTTAAAATACAGAATAAATACTTAAATATAAAAAATACAGAAAGGTAAAAACATACACCAACACTTAAACCCGTGGCATAATTATGTTGAACGTTTGTCAAACTGTTTTTTTTAATCAATGTTTCGGATCAAATCAATCTCGGAGCTACGTAGGTACTTTTAATGTTTAACCACAAATTCAAATTCAAATTTTTGTTTATTCAATGTTCAATGTTACAAATGTTTACAGTGTTTACAAAATTTAATGAAGCTTTTTTCATTGTTGTTGAGTGTCTTGGCAGCAAGTAAACACTAAATTGATTTGACGCCCTGCCTGCTACACTAGTAATTTACTGTATTATAGCAGACAGATGGAAACCACGATGGAAAATTATTAATTTTAACCGAAATAATGACAAAATCTCGTTGAAAATGATTTAATCATATGTGCCCATCCACTTGACGTAAATGTTGAAAGTTTCAGAGCTTTCGCTAGTCGGGAAGTTGGTGAAAAATCATTTATAAGATTCCGCCACAACAACAAACAGATAAAGAGAGTTAATTAAAAGCATGTTATAAAACCAATGTTCGGTCTATTAAGGCAAACCTAAATTGTGGCTTCGCATTTTTCTCTCATGTTGCGGGGGTCGGGTACATGTGTGCGTGCGAATATTTGTAATAGTGTGCGGCCGACCCGCACACCCGCTCACCGTAGAGGAAACGTTGGTTGCAATGGTGCCCGCCGCTTGATCAATGTTTCCGTAAAACCTATATTTTTATTATGAAAGTATAATTGTGGTCCACCACAATATCGGACATATTCTTGAAATGATAAACATTTATTTACCTTTCCGGTGATGAGATGACACGCCGGTAGCACCTTTCGTAACCAAAGGACAACTGCCTGGAAGTGATTCAAAGTCAACGGTTTCTTTGTATCGAAATCTACAAGTATGCGATTTAATAATGTGAAGAAAGTCGCGTGATGCTGACACGTGAGATCTTTCAAGTCCAGCGTCAATGACCATTTCAATTGCTTTATTATTTTCAAAAAGTGTCAGGTTTTCGGAAAGACTTATTTCTGTAATTGGCAGCCACATATGTCGGGTATAAAAGCAAAGGCAGCAATATCAAAAAAAAATTTGGTGCTGTCATCGAATTTTACGAATTTATAATGTACTGAATTCGAGGATTTGTAGGCAACAGCCTAAAAATTCATGGGAAACATGAGTTTGGAAGAGATACATAAGCCATGTATTCACTAGGGGACAAATTGTCCCTCAACAGCACGCGCGGCATAGAGTCTACGTGACGTTGCAACGTCGTGCACTGTTCCGCGACCTCGCGCACAACATAGCGCGGCATTTCTACGTGCCGTGGCAACGTTGCCATGCGCACGGTACCCGAGCGTACTCACTGCAACATTCCGCGGAGCGTCAGTACCACGTGGTATGTTTACAAGTGAATACGCATGCGCTGTATCTGTCAAGATGACAATGCGGGGAAACGAAATCGTTCTTGAACTCATCGAGCTGTATCGATCGAAGATCGCATAGAATGTCCGTCCTTCTTTCTCTTTGCAGTAAATAATTTCGCATTTTCCTCTTTTTTCTCCTTTTACTTTTCGATAAACTCATTAACATAAACAGATACGCGGCTATCATCATAACCTCATAGGGCGATATATTTCCGCGACATCTGGAAAACAATAATTATTTGCAAAAAGGTTTGCTTGTTTTTAATAATATTCAATTTACTACAGTAAAACCTCGTTTATTTGAAATTGCGACCCAAAAAACATTTCGAATTGCGCGGAACCCCGTTTTCGCCAAATGAGATACCGCAGCTGTCAACATAAGCTCATCGGGTGACATTTCCGCGACAAGATATGCGAGTCCCGGTGTGTGCACGTCAAATGGCCGCGTCATTGTCCCCGAAACATGAGCGTAGATGTTGATGCGACATGCCGAGTGGAATGTTTCGCGATTTGTCCCCTAGTGAATACATGGCTATATTTGTATTTGGTACATTTTAAATAAGTAGTCCCCGGTGACTGCGTTCAAAACATTAATTTTTTTATTTTTTGGATATTGTTCCCTTTGCTTTTATATCCTACATATCATGTTGGTTTTATTTTTGTACATGTAAGACCTCTAACCTCGCACAACGCAGGAGGTTCTGATATAGTAGCCGGCAAACATCGTGAGCAATTTTCGGCGTAGTGGGGGAAAGTTTGCGCATGTACCTACACTCCATACTACCTCACCCCTGAGACCCAAAATTTGTCTTCTGCGCAGCTGAAGCCCATGTCCAAAATGTGTGCCGGCTACTGTATCGAAACTCAAGCTCGGCAGAAGGTATTCCGCCATTCTGAAATAAGCAATATTGCTTTTTCTATATCTTGTCAGTTATTTATTTTATTTTATTTATCTTAATTATTTAGTTCACGCATAATATTGTGTGGGCTAATATATGATTTCACTTAGACATATTGCATTCCATCTAATCATTGAAAAGTTTTTATAATAAAATTTTTGCACTCCAGTTTAAACCTCCTATTATTTTCTCCATGTTTTGAATTTCCTTTGGCAGGCTATCGAGGATTTTTATACCTTTATTCATCATACAATTTTGTGAGGTGTTTTTCTTTTTCTTTAGTATTTATGTATCCGTGAGTTATTGTATAACATTATAATGTCGCCAATTTTGATGTTTTAAGTTTGACAAGTTTGAAATTAATGAATTCAATCAATCAGAAAGCTCTTAAAAGTAAACAAAAGATAAGTTATATCTTATTATGAATACCTAATGAGTTTCTAATTGATTGCATTAATTAAGTTCAAACCTGTCAGACTTAAAACTTCAAAATTGATGTCATTAAAATGTTTTACAATAATTGTCAAGATATTGAAATAGCAATATTTCTTATTTCAGAATACGGTTGGTTATTCTGGCTAACTACTTGGAGCTGGCAAAAGAAGAATGAAAATGAAAGTGCACAAATTGAATGCAGACGAAACAAATCCTCTCAGCCGTATGATACAATAATATATGCCAAATACGATCAATTAGAAATGTACGCGATGACAATGGCATGTGCGGAAGTTGCAAATAAAAGAGAACGGAAAAATAAGCCATGATTCACTAGGGGACAAATTGTCCCTCAACAGCATGCGCGGCGTAGAGTCTACGTGACGTTGCAACGTCGTGCACTGTTCCGCGACCTCGCGCACAACATAGCGCGGCATTTCTACGTGCCGTGGCAACGTTGCCATGCGCACGGTACCCGAGCGTACTCACTGCAACATTCTGCGGAGCGTCAGTACCACGTGGTATGTTTACAAGTGAATACGCATGCGCTGTATCTGTCAAGATGACAATGCGGGGAAACGAAATCGTTCTCGAACTCATCGAGCTGTATCGATCGAAGATCGCATAGAATGTCCGTCCTTCTTTCTCTTTGCAGTTAATAATTTCGCATTCTCCTCTTTTTTCTCCTCTTACTTTTCGATAAACTCATTAACATAAACAGATATGCGGCTATCATCATAACCTCATAGGGCGATATATTTCCGTGACGTCTGGAAAACAATAATTATTTGCAAAAAGGACCTTGTTTTTAATAATATTCAATTTACTACAGTAAAACCTCGTTAATTTGAAATTGCAACCCAAAAAAATATTTCGAATTGCGCGGAACCCCGTTTTCGCCAAATGTGATACTGCAGCTGTCATCCATAACCTCATTGGATGACATTTCCGCGACAAGATATGCGAGTCCCGGTGTGTGCACGTCAATTGACCGCGTCATTGTCCCCGAAACATGAGCGTAGATGTTGACGCGGCATGTCGAGCGGAATGTTTCGCGATTTGTCCCCTAGTGAATACATGGCTATAGTCACACATGGTAGGTAAGTTCAAAAGCAAAAGGAAATTGAGATAAACCACAGACCACTAAAATATATAGATACGAACTAACGAGTTGGTTCACGTTTTGGTTCCATACGTTTGGCTTGATAAAAAAATTACTACAAGCTTGTAAATTTTGAAACAATTACGCATTTCATTTCTTAGTAAACACAAGCCCCTTTTTGTCATTTTTACCTGAAAAGACTTAGTTTGGAAGGAAATGTAAAAAATTTAAAAAACAACTTCTCTTGTAAAAATACACATTGTTCACTAGGGGATTTAATTTTCCTAGAATGAATACTTTAACTGCATTATAGTAAATGTGTCTTAAATACATGCGCGGGGGACGTACTTTGGCGTGCCCCAGTCTCATCGCCTAAAAGGGGGATTTGTTTCTACCATAGACGTACCTACTATAAATATAGACTAGTTACAAACCAAAATATCTGCTACGCAGAACGACCACACGAATTACTGTGAACGTAGATGCATATTGCGGGAGTTGATCTAGGGGTGTCCAAAATGAATAAATGTCTGCGCGATATACATGTATATAAAATATTAATATAATACACAACCCCGTTTATATTTGTATCTCTTTTACACGTACGCTGCGCTATAAGAAAGAAAGAGAAAATACCATAGAATAAATACCGCAATTCGCTACAATTTCATATATGCATTCGTTGTTAAAAATTATTGTCCTTTCTTATACGTGGTTACGAAAATAATTTCTATCTCTTTCTGACTGATACATTTTTAGTACGTAATAGAAGACAGGAGAAACTAGATGTCAAACTGATGATTTGTTATTTAGTGACTAGTCTATATTTATAGTAGGTACGTCTATGGTTTCTACTCTGTATAATTTTATAGGAAGGTACCTGCGATAAAAGTATTTGAATGGTACCTACGCGGAATAAAAGGACTCATTGCGTTTTTTACTAAACGGCAAATTGTGGGCCTGTAAGATTTGACTTACAAGGCCAGCCTTATATTAATTAGGTTGTAGACCGACAGGGAATATGTTTGAAGTTATACTTCTTTAGGAGCGTTTAGGGTGAAATTTCGGTATACAATGAAATGCGTGCGCAACATGCGTCTCCAAAAAGAGTACGTAAGTCAAAGAGAGTAAAATGTTTATACCTCTACTTAAACTTATTTGTATACTGTCAAAAATGACGTATTTTTACATTTTTATTTATTTATTTAATAACGCCCTACAGGGCTTTTACAAACAAATATGTAAAGTGTATACTCTATTTAAGGAGCCAAACATCACAAAATTTATAAAACTGGGAAGACTTCGGTGGCTGGGTCGTGTGGAGAGAATGTCCGAGCATCAAGCACCAAAGTCCCTGCTGAACTCAAGGCCAATAGGGCGAAGGAGCTTAGGAAGGCCAAAATTAAGATGGAGTGACAACGTCCTCAAAGATATTTCTGCCTTAGAGCTTCGAAACTGGAGAGATCTGGCACTAGACCGAGATGAGTGGAGGAAAATTATTGAGGAGGCCAAGACCCACCAAGGTTTGTAGTGCCAAGAATGATGATGATGACGATGTAAAGTGTACATTAATAGAATATATAGGTAGTTTAAAGAAAAAAATATGCAAAAATAATAATGACATTAAGTGGAAAGAAAATACTTAAATTACAGATACAAATATATAATGATAGATATAATATAAAGTAAAAAGCAAGTATATAACAAGCAGAAGCATAGTAATGTGAAAAAGCATAGTAGAGTGAATATACACGTCGGTTCCTAAAGAATAAGTATGCAAAATTTGGGTGAGACTTGTCAAGCTGTGTAGATTTGTGTAGAAAATGTATCGTGGGGAGTGGGTAGGGTAATAAAATTAATTAACAAGCTAAAAAAATTAAAAATTAAAAAAATGATAAAATCATAGATTTTTTTAAGTTACCGACGTTACAGGAAGTTACGGACAGTCGGACAACGAAATTATTATTATTATCGGGATGGACAAAAGTGGTACTAACGACGCCATATCAGTTGCGAGTTCACGAGTGTTTTTTTTTATTTTTATTGTTTGTCATCATGCCAAATACTATGTGATTAAGTGTGAGGGGAGGTTATCTTGAAAAATGTATATTTTTTTGAGAAGGAAAAGGATTTCAAAGCCCCAATCATGCCGTTCACAAACGCATTACCATAAACGCTCACAGGTTCCCACCATGACGTAACCATACGTATTGGAAATTATAAAAATAAATAAACCTCAATTCATTAATCTCAAACGTGTCAAACTTAAAACGTCAAAATTGGCGGCATTACAATGTTTTACATGTAACTGTCAAGATGCAGAAATATTAATACATATTAGTTATTTCAGAATACGGCCGATTATGTCCGATCAGGAAGTGGACGTTTCATATTATTATCCATAGTACACAGTAACCTAACCAGCAAATAATAAATACGCAATTTATGATAAATATTAAGCTGATGTGAATATTTTAGACGTTTTATTATTTTATATTATTCGGTCTACATGAATGATGTCGAAGATGGATTAATAAATGTGTATATTAACGCCATCTGTACGTGGTTGGTTTTATCGTTTCTTTTATATCGTGGTGTCGGTAATACAAAATGATTACTACCTGTAATCACAGATGGCCCAGAACTATAAGAAAACTAGCTAATTAAATTTCCCGCACAGGATGTATCAGTATTTAAAGTATTTTACATTAGTTAAACACTACAGGAGAATTAATAAATTTATTTGTGAAGAATTTTACAGAGCAAAAATCAGAAACGCAGTGATGCATCATAGACCCCTTCGTACTATTTATACTCTATTTCCTTTGTTCCCAAATTAATATAAACATTCTTTGTTTAGAAGGGATTTTTATGGTGTTAATATAAACAATTTAATGAGTTCATTGACCTAAAGGTCTAAACAGGTTAAAGGGTAAAGATTCATATCTTTGTCTTCATATGAAATCCTCCAACCGAGGGACTAACGTAAACAATAAGTTCATTGACCGGAATGGCTAACCTAAACAAAAAGTATTTTTATTAATATTCTAGTTTAAACATATTCCAAAATATTATAACCCGTCAACAATGACGGAACATTGGTTTGCGTTGTTGATCATGTAAATTTAAATAATTACTTTTTCTTATTCAATAACAACAAAATAACTTTGTGGCAACATCATTTATATTAATAAAACACTTGGTATAAAACCACTATTTATTGATTATCAGTATGCTTGGGGGCCAATTTATTGTTCATCAGGATACATCGTTTATACTAAAAATTTAAATTCTAAGCATTAACACGTGTTTTAATTTTATTATTTTTTTTCGTTTCTATTGCAGTTTCACCCGAAAAAATTGGACGAACGAAATTTCATGTATAATAATAAAAAATAAAAAATTATAATAAATGTAAACACCAACTTATTGGTCTATATTCTGTGACACCAACACACGGAAACAATGTGCGTCATACGCACAGCTTACACAATACACGTCTAATTTGATTGTCTTTTTTAACCCTTAATTACTCGTATGGGGTCAAAGCACTTTCGCGTTTTAAAAAAGTACTTGCCGTGTTCCCTTTTTCCCCGCGCCCCCGCTAGCTTCCTAAGTCATGTCAAAGTTTGCATTTTAGTAGCGATCAAGTCACGCTCCACAAAGGCTGCGTCTCTGCTCTCTTCAGCGGTGACCCCATGCGAATAAAGCCATGTATTCACTAGGGAACAAATCGCGAACCATTCCGCGCGGCATGTCGCATCAACATCTACGCTCATGTTTCGGGAACAATGACGCTGTCATTTGACGTGTAAACACCGGCACACATATCACTTGTCGCGGAAACGGCGGAAATGTCGCCCGATGAGGTTATGTTGACAGCTGCGTATCTATTACACTAGCTGCCCGATGAGGTTAGGATGACAACTGCATATCTATTTATTTTAACGAGTTCATCGTAACCTAAGAGGAGAAAAAGGTGGTAGGTGCGAAATTATTTACTGCAAAGAGAAAGAAGGATGGATATTCTATGCGATCTTCGAATGTCTAACGGATCTTTTCTCAATTGCACTCGAACGACAACAACTGATTTTGACAATTTATTACAAATAATCGGGCCTTCCATAGCCAAGCAAGACAATATTAAGAAACGCTGTTCGCCCTCATATCATTTTATTTTTATATTCACGGTTTGAAGTGTCCCACAAAATTGTAAGGCGATGAGTTGGAGAACAATAATTTTGTTTCCCCACATTAATGTCAGTTAACAGATACAGCACATGCGCATTCACTTGTAAACATACCACGTGATACTGACGCGCAGCCCGATGTCCCCGTGAGCTCGTTCGAGTACCGTGCGCATGGCAACGTTTCCACGGCACGTAGAAATGCCCCGCTATGTTGTGCGCGACGTCGCGGAACAGTGCGCGACGTTGCAACGTCACGTAGACTCTATGCCGCGCGTGATGTTGAGAGATAATTTGTCCCCTAGTGAATTCATGGCTTAAACGTTGGCCAGAGAGGTCACATATACACGGCAGAATATCCCAGAAAACTATACACAGAAGATTCTGAACGGCCGTGAAAACCTGGGAACATTTTTATGCAGAAATTTGAATCTGATTTTTTTTGCAAGGTTTTAATACTTTTATTTGACTTTTATTGAATTGAAATAATTTTTTACATTCAATATAAGTACAGTAGCCGGCAAACATCTTGAAATTTTACGGCGTAGTGGGGGGAAGTTTGCGCGTGTACCATTCCACCAACGAGACCCAAATTTTGTCTTCTGCGCATTCCCCCACTACGCCAAAAAATTCAAGAAGTTTGTCGGCAACTAACTTTAATGCCCTTACATTATAGTGAGTGAGTAGTACGATAACTTATATTTAGAAAAAAATCGAAATAAAATATATCTCTTAATATTCCTATTAATATTATTGATATCATACTATTCATATTTTTTCATATATCATAAACCATACTCGGTCAGACAAATGTTTAATTTCGATTTTTTCCAAAATATAGATATGTTTTGAAAAAGTCTTCATTCAATGTTTGGAGGTAGATGAGCCCTCCGGTTTTGGATAGAGTTGAACTCAAGGGTCACCACTCCGTTTGTAGAGTCGGAGATCTCTGCTGCGGTTGATGATGTAAAAGTCGCGATGGTTTGACAGAATTTATTTGATTACAAAACACAAGTAATAAAGAATACAGTAGTGTACAAAGGTTACAATTGAAAGACGCGAGAGTTCGAAGGTATGACGGCGAGGGCTTCCGCTGTATCCGAGAAGCCCCACTGGAGCGAGATAGTTATGTTCTGCGGGCGCGTGCTTATATAGTGATTCAGAACAAAGGAATCGGGGGTGTTATGATTTCCTCTTTACTCGGCCGCGCGTGTGGGTATTTAGTCTGGTCAGCATGTGAGTTCATCCGCTCTTCATGCCCTCTAGCAATTCTCGCCTTTGTACTCGGTCATTGGTCCGGCTCACATTTGCCTTGCTCAGCGATCTTGTCTCAACCTCTGTATCGAGGGCGACGGCCTGCCGTACTCGATGTCAGCACCTGTGATAATTCATTACACGGGTGTATGTGTATCGGGCCACCACAAATGTATTCACTGCACGCCCCTACTGTCTAAAATTTTATATACTTAATAGAAAATAATATGGAAATATTGAAAAAAAATGCATATTTTGAAGTCGTTTATAACTATTATATTTTCTACTCAAAATTTAAGCAGGAATCTAAATTTAAAATATTGTAGTTTGTAAAAAAATAATTAACGAATATATGCAATTTTGAATGCAGTTTAGAACCTCCTCGCGACTTATTTTTTATTTTTCAACAGCCAATGAGGCCCAAATACTGAAATTAAACACATCACAAAATACTCAATAATAAAATAATCAAACTCGAAACCCTCAGTGTGAGAAGCCAGTATCATATGCCCACTGAGCGCGCGAGCAGTGAGTACATTGAAGTATAACTTTTACGTAAACACATAGGTGTCTCGTAGCTAGTAGCAAAAACTAAAAAAAAAAAAAGGTTTGATTCCTGCCTTGATAATGAATCGCAAATGTGAGTCGAAAACCTTTAAAAAAATTCTATTTATTCGACTTGCATTAAAACGAATGAATTTTTCGTAATCGATATTAGTTCCTGCGATGATAGTTCAACTTTTTGCAAAAGTAAGTCAGAAATATTGAAAAAAATGCAAACTGGTATTGCATATCTCCATAACTATTGATATTAGGATGACCTTATATCACGAGGTTGCTTGAACATTTTTGGCTCACAGTTAAGGCAGTATTCAACGTATAAAGTATTGTGGTCTAGCTATGTTACACCATGTATACATCCCAGAGTATTCCAGAAAACTGTAACAAGAAGTTTTTGCTACTAACTGTGAGACATCTGTGTATTTTGTACTTTCTGCATCCCCCTGGCCGGACTTATGGTAAAAACTACTGATTTATTCAGAAATTCTGGTTAGTTCTGATTTTGAAGGCTCTACTGATTTAACATTTGTTCCTAATATTGTACTAATCTTGACTAAGACGAAAAACCTGAAAAAAACTAACCCATAAAAACCAAGTTTTAATTATACTCCCTTTCTCATTGAAACAGGTTTCGCACCTACTTCACTACTACAGCGTCACTACTACACCTACTACAGCATCGGGCTCGAAAATTAAACAATATATAAATCGTTAAAATTTCGAAAAATCTAAAATTATACTATTAATTATTACATTTTTTAAACGAAAAGATCAGATAGATCATTTTTATCGTCACTACAAGTCTGCCTGCAAAGTTTCAGCTCGATTGGATCACGAAAAGGGGTTAAAAATCAATCCAAAGTTTTTTCGGCAGACAAGCCGACAAACAGACGTTACGAGTTAAAAGAAAGGGAGTAAAAAAGCTATTTCATTTTGAAATGGTAGGGTGAATTAAGGTCCACCTGTACATAGTTTAGTAAAGAAAAGAAATCAAAATATAATCGATATGTTAGAAAAATGCGAATATATTCATTACAAATAATTTTTATTGGTTTAGGTAATAAGGTAAGTAATAAATAAGGTAAACATTTTTTTAACAATACAAAAATTATTCAAGTCTGTTGTTTTAAAAATTTACTTACACTTGTAGCTAAATTATACACAGTACTAAATTATTTAGAGTGAAATAATTTAAAAAAATATATACAACTTAATATTCAGACCCCCAATTCAAAATTAGTCAATTTAAATATAATAAATGTGAATATTTGACAAATAATAAAAATTATTAAAAGTTTAATAGCAAAGAATGACTTAATTGTTTTTATTGTCATTTCTTGTTAAAGATTTTCAATGAAATACAAAATGTCACTTTTACTCGAAAATGGGACTTTCATAGCGTAAACCTAGAAGTACAAAAAAATAGAAGAACGAAAGTAGACTGAATGCAGTGGATGTCAGATCACTTAGACGTATGTGTGGCAAATCCATTTATGACAGAGAAAATAATAAAGATGTTAGAAGTAATGTAAAGCTGATCTTTGTATAGATAAAAAAGGGGCCCTCAAATCGTCTGGGCATGTTGAGCGAAGGATTGAGGAAAGAGTGTGAAGAAAGATATGTGACGGCGTTAGAAAAAGGTGACGACCGCGGAAGGTGTCGCATGATCAGATTAATCAGATACTAGATGATAGTTCTGTTGGAAGCCTTAACAATCGTCGAGGCTTGAGGCAAGTGTTTAGCGTCAGGACAGAAGAGTGTTCCTATGTATCTATATAGAGGCGCTCTATCCTCTTTGCCTATACCGAAACGGCATGATGGTAAGTAAGTACAACACAATAAAGTGAATAATGTAGTACCTACCTATAATAAATAAAAAATTCGTAAATCGAATATTTAAATCGTTTTTCATAAAGCCTCCATTCATCGAAATAATGATTCAAAATCATTTCTAAAATGGTAAGAAATTTACTTGTGATAAATAAATTTATTTTTAAATAAAGTCATAATCGTTATTATAATTTAATATGTTCTACTGCTTTTTGCCGCTTGGCTTTCGTTAGGTATTCATTATCAATTGCAGGGTCGAATTAAGTTAATTGAGGCCTTGGGCAAGAAACTCGGCCGGCATAAAATATTAATGTTTTTTAATAAAATAATACAATATAAACGTTTTACGGGCCCTAAAAATATTAATTTAATTAATTAATAAAAAAAATTATCTGAATAACAAAGAGGTATTAGATGTCAAGCATTAACCTTAATATAAATCGTTGAGCTATGAGCACTATTAAATACCTTTAATGATGTAAAATGTTTTGGTGTTTGTGTGTGTTGCCACCCAAAAATAACTTATCTACCAGACTCGTCTAACCTGACGGACACTAAACCTACACATATACAGGATGTCTCGTAGCTAGTAGAAAAATCTTCATAGGAGTCTTTTTCACTCAATTTTGAATAGAAAATATTATAAACACTTTAGCTAAAACGTTGACAGTTAGGTACGAGGACAAGATTTCCATAAAAATTTAGACTATTACTATAGTAAATTATATGAAATATTAAAAATTCATTCCCTCTAATACAAGTCAAAAAAAAAGAAAAATGACAAAAACCTTACAAAAAAAATATATTTCAAATTTCTAAAAGGTTTTAATCATTTTATTTGACTTGTATCAAAGCGCATGAATTTTTAAATTCCATTTAATTTACTCTAGGTCCTGATTAGTCAAACGTTTTAAAGAAAATAAGTGAAAAATTCTGAAAAAAATTTAATCTTTGATGTCGCTTATCTCCGTAACTGTCGACATTTCATCCAAAGTGTAAGAAATATTTTCTTTTCAAAATTGAATGAAGAAAACTCCCCCAAAGTTTTCAATACTAACTGGAGACACCCTGCATACTTATGATAAACATAAATATTATAAACTATTATACATATATATAAACACCGAAAATATTAATGTTTATTTTTTCTATAAAGCTACTGATACACATGCTTATTAGTGGCACGTGAGCATGCGCAGTATCGACCTTCTTTAGTGCTTGCTTATTAGTGGCATGTGTGTACGCACATTGCTAGTAATAAACATGCCACTGTCATTCACCATGAGAAGGGGTATCTTTGGAGCATGTGTGAACAGGCTTGCTTATTACGAGCATGCTTATGTCATTCGCGGGCTTCGCGACTAGTATTATCAATGCGATCTTCTCAGTCCGCGACAGATGAAACAAATATGGCGCGTTGGGGACATGATAAAACATTACTTTTCGTGACTTATTATAGGAATCACGAATGTCTGTGGAATACTCGGTCACCGTTGTGTAAAAATAATATAGCGAGAAATAATGTTTATGAAATTTTATTAAAAGGCATGAATGATTCAAATCTTGCAATAAAAATTATAAAAACTAAAATCAAAAATGTGCGGATGGAAACTCGGGAACTGTTTTGATTTATTGGTTCACTTGAATTTTCTATTTCAGTTTGCAAAGTTTCCATTTTGAACAAGAGCCTCTCTTTCTATGACAAGAGCATGCCACTAATAAGCAAGTGTGTTTGATTGTTAGCTTTGAGCATGCTTATTATGAGCATGCCACTAATAAGCATGCTAATAATGAGCAAGTGTGTACAGTTGTTAGGGCATGCTTATTAGTGGCATGCTCATTAGCATGCCATTAATGAGCATGTGTTTCTGTTACCTTAATTCAGATGTCTAAGTAATTATCGAGTCCAGGCGGTGGTATATTTCTCAATATGTAAGAACATATTTTTTTGTCATTTTAATGATTTTGACAGAACAACGACGTGCAATGTATAAAATTAATTATATTTTAAAAGGATTACTGTTTTTGTGTTTTTTCTGTTTTTTGAACCCGCCGACTCAACCACAGCTCCTTTCTTCTATATACATTATAATTAAGATGTTCATACATTAAAAAACCAAACAGAAATTATGTTATCAGCTTATTCTAGAAAATTAGAAAATAGAAAATCGATTCGTAATATTTATATATATAGAAATATGGAAGAAAAATTTTAGAATAACAATAAAAACAATACGGAATCTCTACCTAATCCTAAATATTTTTTTATTTAATACTAGACACCCATAGCAATTAATTAAAATTATTAAAAAAATATTATTTTACCACACGTTTAATTTTTCGGGAATTATTCGTTTTCTGCGCGTATTTGATTTTGAGCCTGGATATTTCAACATATTTATATATTTGTGATCACTGGGAATGTATGCGTACATACAAGAATGAAGAACAAGAAGTCAATCTCTAAAAAAATGGACAGATCAAGCCAGACAAATGACATGAGCTCTGCACACGATACAGCATCATCGTCCACATTGCGAATGGTTTCAACAATTGTATGCATCAGATTATCAATTATCCCGTTGCTTTAACTTGCATCCCAAAGGGATACTTTAAGAATCCTCATTAACTAAATTAAATATATTGCATTTTAAATAAGAATACGCGGATGATTATAACTGTTTTTCTTTGTCCTCTAAATTAACCGCCTTTGCTTCTTGTTCCAGGATTTCTTCGTGACCGAATACCGGGTGACTTCCGTCACCGCTGGCTTCTACCACCTTCCTGACCAGATTCTTAGAGGGCTCTTTGAGGTCGTACGCCCAACCGATCTTGGCAAACTGGTCGATCCAGAAGGTTGTCAGATTCAGGCCGTAGTCTCCGAGTTCAGCCGCTTTGTAGTCCCAAGGGAAGGCGTGGTGGTAGTTGTGCCAGCCCTCCCCCATGGCGAGGAAGGCCACAGCCTTGTTCTCCACAGGGCTTATATTCCTGTAATTGAAGAATTTGTTAAATTGATGAATTGCTATTAGGGGTGGGTTGTCTCTCATAGGCAGGTTGGGGAAATTTGCTGACAATTATTAAAAAAACACACACAAATCATCCACAGGTCATCAATGAACTCTGGATGATTTGATGACCTAGTATGACATTAAAAATTTAAAATAAAAATATTCAAAGATAATATAATTAGGGGAACAATATTAACATGAACAACAATACGTTTTTTATGGTTCGATAAGGGAGCATCCATAAACCATGTGGTTCCATATTGAACTCGTTAGAACCCCTCCCCCTTCTAGTCTAACGTAGCCCTAAAGTGGGTATTGTTTTAAGACACCGCTTATCATTCTATGGTCCATCGTCTTGTATCCGTCTCCTTCACACGTGATAACTTTCTTTTAGAATTGTCCAAAATCAAACAGATAGCAGTTAATAACGGTTATGAAGGTAGCTTTGTAGATAATATTTTAAATAGAAAAATGCAACAATTAGCCCGTAATAAATTTTTGTTCCACAGCAGTGATGTAGTTAAGCACCAAGTTTTCCAATGGCGTCGTATTTTATTTATCAATTCTACTTTTTCCACTTCTAGCGTCAAAAATCTCCCACCAGACATCAGACCCGCGCTTTATACGAATAATAATAGTGGTAAATTTTTAGTCAATTGTAAAGATAAGGATGATAAATTTAGCCATTCTCGTGTATATTCATTGAAATGCAACGATTGCCCCGCGTTTTATATAGCGAAGATATCGCCTAATGTAAAAATTACAGTAAAAGAGCACTTGCGTTGTTTAAAAAGTTGTGGGTTCTTAGAATTTGTAAACCATTTAATTGAAGAAGACCACACGTTCAATAATAGTTCAGGAGTTAGTATTATTCATAAAAACGAAATAGGTAATAGATTAGATAATTTAGAGGCATTAGAGATAAGAAAAGCCATAAATATGAATCATAAAATCATTAATAATCAAGTAAATTTATGTTTTAGTCCACATTTAAATACGTTCTCTCTTAATAGTAATATTCCCTGCGAAATCTCACCCCCTACCCCCACTATTGGCACTCCGTCCTTTCACCTTTCACACTAGTTATAAGCGCATAATTTTTATATGTTTAGGCAGTTAAGATTCTCCCTGTAGAAGCTACGGTCGTAGCGAAACCTGGTTGGATTTGAAAATAAATATATGTGGTGTTTAACAAAGTTATTTTTATTTATTTAATTATTTTAAAATTATTGATTTTGTGCAAACCGATGTGCGCATATTTACCGATACCATATTCTGTATCGTTATAATTGTGCCAAATAAAATAAATGGAAGAATCACGGAACTCGACTCTGACCTCCCCTCCCCCACGTAGCCCAGCGTAGCATTCTACCTAACCCCTTGACCAGGCCACGCATTTTATGGACGCTCCCTAATAAGAAACACGAGATAAAATATACTTATAAATGATAAATTACGTTAATTACAGCAAGTTACTTTGTGAACACCACTTTTTTATTTACAATATGAAAAATATCATGTTTTGAGAACAGTTTTCTCTTCCTCATCATAAGTTTTACACAAATTAATCCTATATAACTTATCTTGAAATTTGTACGTGCAATAACCTCCAAAAAATTCTAATTTGAATGTATTTTTTG
The DNA here is from genome assembly GCA_016648135.1 of Agrypnia vestita. Lineage (NCBI taxonomy): Eukaryota > Metazoa > Arthropoda > Insecta > Trichoptera > Phryganeidae > Agrypnia > Agrypnia vestita. Next base: position 48,477 of record JADDOH010012175.1, read on the forward strand.
ATGCCTCATGCCAAATGAGCCTCTATTTTTGTCACCATTGCTAAAATTCTGATAATTAATTAAACCTGACAAACTCTTTGCAATCCGAAGAACACTTATAAAAGCGCATCCTGAATTTTTTTTATTGCTCGTTTGGTTGTTTAGGATGAATTTTAATATAATAATTTGTGCGGTGATGCATAAAGACTTTGTGAACAACGAAATCAACCGGCATTAGAACACACTCCTCGCCGCCCGGAAATAAAGAAAGTTCCAGAACGTGCGAAAGGCGATGACCGAGAGCAAAGGAGGTATTCTAGGGAGAAATAATCGGGTAATCGAATTGGGCAGATAATCGCTCGCGCTCTGACCTTTATTGTTATTTAAAATGATAGATCAGGAGTAGTAATGTATGAAGAATTAACAATAAAAGAAGACTATTTCTAATTTTTTTTATAAAAATGTGCAAATGTCTTACTTGTCATACGGTTTTTGACCGTACATGTGCGCCAGGCTGTTGACCAACCAGGTGCAGTTAAGGTTGATGATATACCTCACCAGCGGCTGGGAGACGATGGCATTGCCCCAGGTTTCTCCCCACAAGTAAACTGGGATTATAGTCGGCAGCACGAAGCAAAACGTAATCTTCATCAGTTTGAAATACCTATAAGTCGTGACAGTGAATTAAAATTCTCAGAAAAAAGAATACAACTACTGGTATATATAGCCTATATATCAGGCGCGTGCAGTGTGAACATTGAAGCATGACTTTTTTTTAAACATATAAATTAGAAAAAAAATGAAATTTAATATTAATGTGAAAATTATGATATATCAAAATATGAATACTATGATAATAATTTTGATAGGAATATTACGAGATCGTTTCATTTCATTTCGACGTGTATTGCTGACTGAATGGCTATTCAATGTTGGGAGAAATCAGCTGGAAGAGATGCTCAAATGAACAATACTGTATTTACTGAACATTTACTCTATACTTTGTTCTTATATTATCAACCTTGGAATTAATTTAATTTAATTTACTTATTAACACTTTTGTTGTTCATATATGTACATATTTTTTACTTAATTTACTTATATTTTTATTCTTATTTACTTTATTTCTTATTTCTTATTTACCTTATATACTTTTTACTCTAAATTACTTTACTTTATTTTTCTTTTATTCTTCTAATTACGTAACCATAAAATTAAATATTTAAATGGAGTCTCAATGAATGGAATGGCTACTTACCTCAGAACAGGTATTTTTATGTACCTAGCGAGGTAGGTAACGATAAAGGCCTGCATACAAAAAATTGTATATTGTATTTGTTGCTATCTTATTCATAAACTCTGTAAATATTCTTAACATTAATTATGTTTTGATGCAAGCTGTTATAAACGTTATTGAGCTAATAAACGCCGATTTATCGGCACTGAAACTGAAAAAAAACTTTTTTTCAAAATATTTAGTTATCTAAAAGTCACGCTGCAGTTTCCACTGCATGTCCCTGCTTTTTATGAATTTCGTGAAAATTCACTAACATACTTGTATAATAGATAGATGAAAATTAGTGACGGATTTACGAACCGATTTCCCCTTTATATGGTTTTTATATAAATAATTTTGGAAATAATATTTAAATAATAAATTATTATACAATTGGGACTCGAACATCTGTATGCAAATTCGTATATATTCTGTTTGTCTCGCTATCTAAACAAACTGCTCACGCAGCTGCTAACTCGTCGCCACCTGGAAACACAGGAAGTTCCAGAGCGTGCGGAAGGCGATGACCGAGAGCAAAGAAGGAGTTCTAGGGAGAGATAAGAGGCGTCGCCGCAGTAGCAGAAGTCGAGTCTCCGTCATCGGATCGGGCGGACCTCCGCTGCGCGACCAGACTTTCCTTACTCGTGTTTATAATACTTGTGTACTTTCACTCGCTCCTTGGGCATGTCTCCGGTGAGAAGTAAATGTATTCAATGTATTATTTATTTCATTTCACAAAACTACATGCTTTAACTAAACATTAATTTACCGATTGAAAATACCTTTATAGGTTTATATTTATGAATAAATTTACTAATATTTTCCGCTATATCAAAATAAAATTTGTCGCAGTTCCCTTGTAAAGAAAAATTCATAATTTTTCTAATCGATTTACATAATTTTTTTGAAATATGTATGTAACCCCTCAACTTTTACATACTTTTTTGACTTTACATATATGACGTGTTCGTAAATCTGTTAAACGGTGTACATTTGTATAGAAAATATATCGCGAGGTGGGGTAAAGGGGAGGAAGAAAATTTCGTATATATCTAAAAAAAATAATTAAAAAAGGAGTTACGGATGTTCCAGGAAGTTACGGACAGACAGACATCGAAATTATTATTATTGAATATTCTGTCGTTTTATATAAAGCCGAGCTGTGCTTACTTGTTATTGAATTGGACGACCGGGTCGTCCAGTATGTCGCTCATGTCGATGGTCTTGCCCTTCTGCAGGACCTCGGGGTGCTTCTTCATCATGAGCCAGCCCACGTGGGAGAAGAAGAACCCTCGGTTGGCGTTGTGCGGATCGGCGTCCGTCTCGCTGAACTTGTGGTGCACCCGGTGGTCGCGCACCCAGTCGTATATCGTGTTCTAAAGTATGTATGCAATTTCAGTGTATTCAATAAATAACAAAAAAAATATTTTATTATTTGTTTGTATCCACTTATAATTAGACCTATATGTTACGGAAAAACCTTTCCTTCGTGTAAGAGTAAAATAATATTTTAGATGTCTGAATAATCATTGTTTTTCTGAATTTGTAAATCATTTATTAGAAAATAATCAGGGTTTTCATAAAAATTTAGGACTTTCTATTTTACACATAAATAATTTTGGTAATTTAGAATCGTTAGAAATTAAAAAAGTAAACAAAATATTATTAATAATCAATTAAATTTAACTATTAGTTAAATTTAAGTATTAGTTTTAGTATTAGTTAGCATAATACAGAGAATAAAAATAGGGTCACTCATGTGGTTTGGGCACGTTGAGCGAATTAATGAGGAAAGAATGGTAAGAAAGATATATGATGCAAGTGTTGACGGCGCCAGAAAGAGAGGGCGACCACGGAAGACGTGGCATGACCAGATTAACCAGATACTGGAAAATGGTCCTGTTAGAAGCCTGAACAACCGTCGAGCTTGCATGCGAAGATGTATGAATGTAGACGAAGCGAAAGTTGTATGTCAGGACAGAAAAGTATAGCGCTCTATCTTCTCTGTCTACCCCCACGGGAAACGGCGTTATGGTAAGTAAGTAAGTAAGTTAGCTTAACTATTAGTTAGTAAGGGCTGGAAATCGGTGCACGGAATGTTTCGAGTTTAACCTCTAAGCTAAATTGATTATTCTATATTTTTGGATGATTCAATATATTTGGATAAAATATTGTTAACATCAACGAAATAAATTGTTTGACTCTCCGGGTAGACTTTAAGGGTTGCAGAAGAGGTTATTCTTTTCCACAAAAAGGCTTCATGCCAACTCAATTTCTTATTTTAATTTCGAAGGCTTTTAAATAGCAGCCCATATTTTAATCCATTTAATATTAATTAGTTTGTCATATCATGTGGACTCGCTAAGGCAACGATTTACGAAAAAAATAGATACAAATAATCGTCTTGTAACGGATTTAATTAACAAAAATATTAATTTAAATGTAAAATAAACTTCAAGCAAAATCTTAAAGCGTGTTGCACCTCTATGAATTGAGAAATTTAGCCTTGGTGGTAGGAAAGTGGTTAATTTCCTGTTTTTTATTGTTGTTGTTTCAGACAGTTATTGTTGACATAAATAATTGTTATGAGACTTGGGATTCCTTGGGCTTGGTCCTGAGTTTTGCGTAGTAAGGCATGCGGCCGGTAGGGCAGCAAAGTCCACTGAATTAGAGCCTCCGCACACTGGTTGCGTTCCGGTCTCGCGATTCGTATACGTCGGGCATAACGCCGGCCGCACACTGGATGCGTTTTCGTACGAAATTGAGTAGTACGTATACGTACGAATACGCAAGTACATTCCTGACCTTCGAAGTAGTATTGAACATCGCACGCTGTACACGATTTAGTAGTGCGCGTACACACACGTATAGATGCGACGTCCGACACGATCCGGATTTTTGTCAATTTGACTCATGAGTGACCATTAGCGCAGATCATGGCGGAGAATCTCTAAAGAACTAAAAAATACCTGTAAATTAAATAATTTGGTTTATTATGTACTTCGAACAAAAAAACTTTTAAATATTTCTCCGGTGTTATGAGCTCTCGTTGCACTTCGATTCTCCCCAGCATTTGTGAATCAATTAGATAGATAGTCATGAAATGTGTCATTATTTAAGTCTGCCGTAATAGAGTTTTCCAGAATATACAGATTATTCATTTAGCACAAACGTTATTGGAGAAAGGCGAAAAGTAACTGAACGTGACCAACGCAAGACGCAATCAATGTTCGCGCTCAATACGTACGAAAATAATCGTACGAATACGTACGTAATAATTCGTATCCAAAGAGCGGCCGCCTAAGAGAACTCCATACAATCATGAATTGTGATAATAATCATCAATAATAATATTTTTTTAAATAAATTAGTGACAAAGTAAAAACTCGCTAAGAAGCTATGTAAGCGCTTATTATTATCGCATTATTAAACATAATAATTTCATTCGTCCGTAATTTCGTTCGAATTCACGGCTAAAAAACGGCCGGAGATGGGGCTTGAACCCCGGACCAGCAAACACGAACCGGCCGATTAACGCATGTTGCTACGGCCGCCTTTTGGTAGACCGCCAAAAAGATTCTATAAACATATACTAGGGTTTAGCAAAGACGCGAACCAATATTCCATCATTTTTTACGGGTTACAGCTAGATATCTATAATTTCGGCAGTGGGCCAAATATTCTCAACTTGTTCGTCTTATAACATAGAATAAACTATCATACAATTATAAGTGACCTATTTGCTTAAACCACATTTAGACCATTATAACGATTCCAAATAAAGTACCCGGTCGGAGTCGAACACGATTTTGGAAATAGGTCTTCTTCTTCTTCTTTTATTAGATCCTTGATTTGTATTGACAGGTCAGTTCTGGTCTTGTAGTGAGGACGTCCAGCTCTCTCTCCATCTCTTTGGTGGTCGTCCTGGCGGTCGGCGCTCCTCTGGAATCTCACTCATCACGGCTCTGGAAAGACTTGTCTGGTCCACTCTCTCGACATGATCCCTCCAGGAACCTCTTTTCTGCCTGCTCCATCCTACAACATATTGTACGTCGCAGGTTCTGCGGATTTCCGCATTGGTCTAGGTCTAGGTCTTATGCATGTCTAGGTCTTATGCGTGTGAAAATAGGTAAACTGCCATAATATAATACTATCACGATAGAAAACGTGACTACATTCACGAAACTTCCAAAAGTCCAGGACTACTTGTTACTTATAACTAATATTGTTTAATGTATTTCTTTTTAATTTTACGATATATTTTTTATGTAAAAGCCTATACGCATTGCTGCTCTTTACTTTATATTTTTAAATTTTATACTCATGTTTTGGTGCAATTCCTGATACTTTTATGTTTTGCTACTTATAACTTATATTGTTTAATGTATATTCATTTTAGTTTTATGTTATATTTTTTATGTAAAAGCCTATACATATTGCTGCTCTTTACTTTATATTTTAATTTTTATACTCATGTTTTGGTTCTATACAGATATTGTTTAATGTATGTGCTTTTTGAAACTTATATTATATTCTTCATGTAAAAGCCTATACCTAATAGACGTAAACAAATAAATAAATAAATAAAAAACTTAACTCCGGGATATAGAGAATATGACTGAGGTGTAGCAGAGATACGACAGAGAATATGAATGAGAAATAGTTTCATACCTGACCAGACACCGAGTAACAGAGCATTAGGATGATCTTGAGGGGCAGCTTGGCCTTGTAAGCCTTGTGGCACCAGTGCCTGTGGGCTCCAGCAGTCACGCCAAAGCCAGCAAGTCCGCCGACAACGAATCCTACAGAATGACGAAGAACATAAAACAGGAGATACAGGATAGTAAAAATGTTTATATTTACAAGGGCGTTGTTCGAGCAAAAAATCTGTTAGTCTCTGGTCGGGAATTTTATAAAAGGAAATACCTGTGAGCGCGGAGTTCTCTGTGTGTGACAGTTGCTACGAGACAGATTGTTTGGGACATCTCGGACCAACGGTTGAATTTGGTCGCGGCGGATAAAAACTATAAAATATAATTAAACATTTGGTGTGTTAAAGTGGTGCTTTCAGCGAATTTGGTAGCTACACGGAAGAGAACGGAGATCGGACGGAGAAAGACGCCAAAGTTCCTGCAAACTGGTAAGTGGCATCTTTCATATCTAGAGAGCTTCTAGTTCAATTATTCCCTGTAGGAAACCCGAACCGGAGTAACTTAAAATCAGAAAATTGCTCCAACAGGCGTAATATTCTGCAACTTATTATATTTTTGACGTTTATAGCGTTAACTTTGTGGTTGGACATAATTATTAATTTTAATTAAACAACTTTGTATTAACCACTCGACTAGTAACACTACTTCTACCGGTTTCGATACCACTGTATCTTCATCAGGATGGACGCAAACTAACTATCCATCACTTGTTCTAGCAACAAATCAATTTTTGAACGGAGGCGTGGCTACAGTTATGGTGGGGGTAATTACAATAATTAATTGATTGAGTACCGACAAAATGAACAATTTTCTATGTAACAATGTGTATCTAATGAGATAGGTATAAAAGAAGTGTTCAGATATTTTGTGAATTTATTTTTGTTGTTTATTTTATCTATGTAACAATGATCGACACTAACGCTACCAGATGGCGTTGATTACACGAACTACACTAACCTTAATTAAACTCATATCACGATTTCTCGTTAAATTTTAATTGGCATTTTGTGAATAACTGAAGCAAATTAAACAGAATAAAAGAAATTTGGAGATTCGAAAATTTTTATAAATTTTTTTTTCCTTTACCACTGGGGCAAAAAATAACCAGTCAATAGAAAGCTGAACTTATAAAAAGTATAAAAAGTTCGTCATTTTACGTGTTATAGCTAGTAACACAATAATTACCAAATAATATCGTTAGAAGCGTACAGTCTCTCCAAAATGCAGCGAAATAAAGCACCATGATCACTGCTGCGAGGTGGTAGGCGGAGATGGCGACGATGTTCGGCCAGATGAGGGGAGTCTCAAAGCCGAAGTTGTTTCCCCCGAGAAACCAGTATTTCTCTTCGATCGCATCCTTGTCATTTCCCGAGGTTGCGACTGCATTCGTGTCTTCTGCGGGGAAACCCTCTTTGCTGCCGTCCGAGGGGAAGCTGCTCGCGGCGCACTGCACCCGCGCGCTGGTCTGACCGTTGGGGACGTAAGGAGGCATCGCGCTCTTTCTGCAAGAAATAAAACACCTAAAGGTACTGATACACACATACTCATTAACACTCTCTTACAACTGTACACACTTGCTCGTTATTGGCATGCTCAAAGCTAACAATCAAACACACGTGCTTATCACTAGCATGCTCTTGTCATATATAAATAGAGACGCTCTTGTTCAAAATGGAAACTTTGCAAAGTGAAACAGGAAATTCAAGTGAACCAATAAATCAAAACAGTTTCCATCGGCAAATTTTTGATTTTAGTTTTTGTAATTTTTATCGTAAGATTTGAATCATTTATGTCTTTTTTCAATAAACTTTCATAAACATTATTTCTTGCTATATTATTTTTACACAACGGTGACCAAGTATTCCACAGACATTCGTGATTCCTATAATAAGTCACGAAAAGTAATGTTTTGTCATCTCCCCAACGCGCCATATTTGTTTCTTCTGTTGCGAACTGAGAAGATCGCATTGATAAAACCAATACTAGCCGAATACTAGGGAATGACATTAGCATGCTCATAAGCAAGCCTGTTCACACTTGCTCAAAATATAATGCTTCCTCCCGCAAATCAAATAAGCATGCTCATTACTAAAACGCACATGCTCACGTGCCACTAATGAGCATGTGTATCAGTACCTTAACAATCATGTGTTACGGTGAAACGTTGTACACTTCGTCATTTTTGACGTGATGTATAAATAGTGTCTTATAGCTAGTGGTGTATTAGTAGGTGGATTGCTGTTTTGATAATGAGTCGAAAATGTTCAAGCAACCATGACCTAATTAATATCAACATTTATGGAGATATGCAACATCATAGTTAGCATTTTTTTCAATATTTCTGACTTTTTGCAAAAGGTAAGAACTGTGATTACAGTAACTTATATCGATTATGAAAAATTCATTCGCTTTAATATAAGTCGAATGAAATGATAAAAACCTTGCAAAAATGAAAAAACATTTTTTTATTGATATTTGGTATACCTATTTGTATGATTCTTATCATACAATAATTTCGTTGTCAGTCCGTCTGTAACTTCGCGTAACGTCTCGAAATTTCGTTCGAATTCACGGTTAAAAAACAAATTAAACGGCAGGAGATGGAGCTTGAACCGCAAACTTAAAACGGCCGCATAACGCATGTTGCTACCGCCGACACTCTGTGGACCGTCAATAAGGTATTATAAATATATACCTGGGCTAAGTAGTACGCGAACTATAATAACGCACTCAAAGTGCATTATTATAAAAATCAAAAATAACATTAGGGGGACGTATGGCGTGTATTTTACCATAACGTAAATCTAGTGGCCGAACATGTATCATCACAGGTACTGTTGTGTCTTGAGACACGATAGAATAAATCTCAGAGTTTTTCTAGTCTAGGTTGTAGATAAATAAATAGGCAAGAAGATGCTGAGGTTCTTATAAAATATCTAAACTCAGTAAAAATATCACAAAGGATCATTATTAAGGTAATACTGAAAAAAATGTACCTTTTCAACAAAAGATCATTTTAAAATGTTTCCAGTACCAATCGTGGATGATATCTTCAAGCAGGTTTCCATATTGAGAATATGAAAAGAAAATTTCTAATTCAATAGTTAAAAATATTTCAAATGTTATTCAACCAGCTTTTTATACTAATAATAAATTAAAAAAATACATATTAAATAATAAAGATAAGGATAATTTTTTTAAAAAATCGGGTGTTTATAAATTAATTTGTAATGATTGTGATTATTTTTATATAGGAAAAACGTGTAGAAATTTTGAAATTAGAGCTAAGGAAAACTTAAGGTGTTTAAATAGTAATAATTATTCTGAATTTGCTAACCATCTTTTGGCTATGGATCATTCTTTTGATATTAATAAGGGTTTACAAATTATACAGAATCACAATTTGATAAATTAGAAATTTTGGAAATAAGAAAGAGTGTAAATAGTAAATTGAATATTATAAATAATCAGGTCCTTTTTGCAAATAGTTATCTTTTAAATTTATTTTCATGTTAATTAGGTACTTTATATTATCATTTTCCATATATAACTTTTTAATATTTTGATCTATACTTCGATTTTTAAATATTATTTTTGTTATCCTGACGCAGAAGCCATTGGCTTCGAAACATGTTGAATTTTTTCAATAAATAAGTGGTTTTAACAAAGTTAATTTATATCAATTATCATTAACTATTAATTTACCTATCGAGGTACACTGCATCAATAACCTTTCAGAGCAAATTTAAATAATTAAAACCTTCCTAAAATCCAACTTAAATCCATAAATCATTTAAACTAATAATAGTTTTTTTCAAAATTCTTCAAAATTTCATTAGAAAATAAACTTTTATTATCGTATTATTAAATGACTCGCATATATTAAATAAGAACTGTGGCTCCCTCATCAGACTCAAGAGCTTCTCTTCACTGATGAGGTCTACAGGACTACAAAGTATTAAAAAAAGTCAATCTGATATGTAAATATGTAAGATTTGCATTTGTATCATATATTAAATCAAAAAAAAAAAGATAAAAGATTAGCTTGAGGTTGGTAGAAAGATACAAAAACTCAAATATACATGAACGACTTTCGATTTAACAACATTCGAATACACGAAATACAGGTAGTTTAACTACATAGTTTGTTGGTGATTTTGATTCTGGTGTACACATATCAATAACTTGCTTACATATTTCTGAAGAAAGCTGAATTTTTTAATTCAAGTTTAAAAATAACCCACTTTAAATTAAGCTTAGTACTTAACTAGAATACTAGTAATGAACTGGGGTACTTGACGAGACTTTTCTACGAAATATGTCGAGATAAAGAACCTCATAATATTCCTGACACAATTATCATTATTTTTATACATATTTCATAATATTCTGTCTGATAAATATTGAATTTCACTTTTATTTACTACTCCGAATATACAAATCATGCACGGTGAGAAATAAACAACTTCTCTAATTATATATTATTATGTAATAACTTCTACATGACTACAAAGTATTAAAAAAAGTCAATCTGATATGTAAATATGTACGATTTGTATTTGTACCATATATTATGTATTTGAGAAAAAGTAGGACTAACCAGGACTCTTTGGTCACGAATGACGTTGGCAATAAGTCTAAGAAATATTGAAACCCGAACTTACGGTTCAATATCTGCGCGACAGATTGTTAGGTAATAAAAACGCAGCCGTCACTGAGAATTTTGGAAAATATTGTGAAAGAAATATACTTTTGAATTATTAATAACACAGTTCAATAACAACTTAATAATAAATGTCTCCTTAAGTCGGAGGTCACACAACGAGCGTCGACTACCAACTGATTTGACGACAGTGGTTTTCCTAGCCCATGGGTGGTGAAATATTAGTAATCGTCACGGTATTGACAAGAAAATTAACTGTGCATGTGTGTTCTCGATATCGTTGCAATTTTCGTCGAAATTGAAAGAATTGTAGACTTTGGAAATTCAACATTTCGATCGCCAACCGGGTCGATACGTTTCGAGAACAATTTGTTTTTCGTTAGCGAAGTACGTAATATGCTTTATTACGTATGTATATGTCGTGCACTTATTAAACGCGTCTGTCGCAAATAATATATTATTTAAATATTATTACATAACCAAATAATGTCACTGCTTGCTTTGCGTTCGTTCAGAGTTTATTTAAGATGTTTTCTTTAAATTAACAAAGCTCTATAGACAATATATTATACACGTGTATCGTAGCTAATGTAGGTGAATTGCTACAACCACCCTTACATCCGAAATTTCAGCCCATTTTTTTAGTACCCAACCAATTAATGATTTGTATTTGAACCTAACGAATGTAAAAATTCTATTTTATATAACAATGTTATTTACCAAACAAATAGAAGGTTTGACTATGGATGCACATAAGTCTCCTTTTATGGCCGATGTCTTTAACTCTAAATTTTTAACTCTAAATCTCCTTTAAATCAAAAAATTCAATATAAACGTATGTAGATGATGGGTTTTGTATTTGGACAGGTACTACCACCTATCGGGAATCGCCAACTAGACTCCTTCCCCCAACTAATTAACTCCATAAACAAATAAAAATCTCTTTAGAAATAATTAATCCTTCTGTAAGCTTTTTAGATCTTACGTTGTCAGTTATAAATAACAAAATTGATTTCAATATTTATCAAAAACCCTCATATACAGATGTAATCATTCATAACACCTCATATCTCAACATCATCTCATATAACAATCATCTCATATCTCACGAACATTCCGCTTTCGCTCTATGGTCCATTGTTTAGTAGAGTTCCTTCAACACATTATAACTGTCTATTATTATAAATATTATATTAACTTTCTATATTTATTAGAAGTAAGTTTTTGTTATACTACCTTTCTCATTGAATCAGGTTTCATGCCTACTGCACGCGTCGGGGTCATTACCCATTTGTATTGATTCAAATTTGAAAAAACCATTAAAATTTCTAAAAATCCAAAATTATACTAAAATTATTAATTTTTTAAAAATAAAAGTTGTTAGATCATTTTTATCGTCGCCACGAGTCTGCCTGCAAAGTTTCAGCTCGATTGGATTACGGGAAAAGGGTTAAAAATCGATCCAAAGTTTTTCCGGCAGACAAAAAAACCGCAGACGCTACGAGTTCAAAGAAAGGGAGTAAAAATGGAATAGGTTAGGCTAGACAATATCATCAAATCACTAAAGTTATCAAGACGGTACGCTATTCTAGATGACCTTAACTGGCGGCCGAAATATATATAATAAAAGTACGTCATTTTTGACGGCTAGTGTATTATTAATTGTATGTTCCAAATAATACTTGCGTACTTTTTCTCTTTCATCCACTTCTCGCTGTCCACATTATCAAACCATATTTTTCTATTACTTTAATATTTTGAAACAATATAAAGGAAATATTTTTTAAAAACATATTTAAAAAATAGTAAGGTGAGACACTTAAATCAAAATATTGACCCAAATTTTTATTTATTAATTGACGACTTTAAAAATGGGAACACGTAAATTGAGCAAACGTCGAAATATTACCAAGAATAATCTCATAACAAACAGGTTTATTAGTGAATGAATATTTAATATAATTGAATTATGAATTTATTTAATGTTTCTTATGTCCTACTATTTTCTTATGCTTCCAATATATTATTTTTGTATTGCTCATACAATACACATCCTACATAAATAGACATACGGCCTAAAAGAAAATAATTTAGAAACACTTGAAATTCATAAAAACCTAAACACACCAAATAACATAATCAATAATCAAATACAACCCTTCACATCACCCCTTCTTACAATGTTCCCCATCTCCCACCACCTAGATACCCCCTCCACTTCTACCGAATCCACAACCCACACACCAGACAACCACTCCAACATACCTCAGTCTTAATTCACCTGATGAAGGAAACGGACGTTTCCGAAACATGTAGTGAAACAAGTGCTCAAATATAAAATAGTGGAAAAAAACAAAATTCATTGTTTTATTTCATAATTTGTTCATAATGGATTTCCACAAAGTTAACGCCGAAACATTCAATTACTAGTCTAATGGTCTTTAGGGCGGCCTGTCGGGCTCTTGATTTCCATCGGGTACCACTGGATGATTGCTTTTGTTTGCTTTGTATGATGAACAACGTACATCTCTCCATGCTCCTTTAGGAAACTCTGAATTTTTGTTGAGGGTCCATGTTTTGCAGCCTTACTTGAATCCTGGAAGCTTACACAGGTTGTGTTGAATATTTTTCGTTTTAGACACAGTGGAAGATCACATTTCAAAATCAAAATCGAACATTCGAATGCACTTCAGACCAGATGTATTGTGAAGATGATTAATTAAATAATTCGATTCAACAGAAAAATAACAAAGAAATTAATATTAAAATTAACACACAAACATGTATTTATAGAGATTGTTGTGACCAATATCTATCTAGTTAATAAAAAACCAGTATCAAGTAGCTAGAAATAGCTAGAAACAGCGAGAAAACAATCTCAAATGAAAAAAATATACATACAAATACAATAAAGAAAACTGCATATTTATACATATTTTTTTAGACTTAGAAACATCTTATAATAAAAACGGACAAATCTATAAATAATATATTACGCGTTTATTCGGTCACATTCGTAACATGATATTATTAGATGGAGAGGCGTATGTTTAAATGCCCAGCTCTATAAATAATTAAGAAGTACCGAAAATAAAGATATGTAAGGTAAATGGGGTGAATATGGCCCCATGGGTAATATGCCGCACGTTAGACCTTACATTTTCAAAACTTGTACATAGATGGCGAAAGTTGGTAGCTAAAATCGTCAGTCGTTTATCTTTTTTCATTCGTTTGGTGTTTGTGTGTCACATTTTATAAAAAAATATGATTTATATACGAAAAATAAAGATATGTACCAAAATATTTCAACCCTATTTTTTTATGTAGCAATCTTCAACTGTGTGTCATATAAAAGTGACGCATTGTATCATGATTAATGATATATTGTTCGATAATATATCTCAAACGGTGTCAATACACTCATAGGTTGGCCGCCATGACACCTCTAATTATTTGTTTTAATGTACGATGTTTATGATTGCATTATGGGGTAATTAATACGAAGGATTGCTTAGTTCGGAGATCGGCTTCGTCTATCGAAGTATTGGATTCTAGTGTCAATGACACCCAGGTAATAGATAAAAGCAATTACTGTAATGCAATGGGTATTTCTATACCAAAACGAAAAGAAATGTGATTGGATATAATGCACTAAATGCAAGCGCTGCGCTGGTTGCACGAATCGTGCACAAGTTTCGAAAACTAGTGTACTAAAGTTAAAAAGATTGTGAATAATGTTTTGTTTTATCGCAGTAATTTCTTTTAATGTTAACTTTTAAACACTCCTTTATTTTTTTAAATATATTCTTTATGATTAAAAATATAGTGTTCATTGAATATTGGGTTTAATTGTAATTATATATAGTGGTGCCATATTACTCAGTTCTGTGGTGCCATATTCCCGTGGACCTGGGTAACATGACATTTTTCTGTTTTTTTTTTTATAAAGTTCACATTGATTATTATTTTTTTGATTAGATGTTTGCTTTTAGTCTTAGTTTAAGAAACGTATTTTCCGAAACACAAAGAGTTTATTTTCTATTTTATTAAAAAAAATGGCGAGTTAACTAAGCTCAAAAAAATCGGTGCCATATTCACCCAATTTACTTTATACAAAAAACAAAAATTAAATCGAGATAATCGCATTAAACCAATGCACTCCATCAGTTATGATGAAAATACCTAGCTAAGGGACGGTAGCATCAACTTAGATTATAGAAATCTTTCATAGAAACCATCAGATTTTTACGAAAACGAATTGTGCGATTTTTTCATAGTCGATATAAGTTACAGTAATGATAGTTCAACTTTTTGCAAAAAAGACTTCTTGCAGAAATATTGAAAAATATGTAAAATTTGATATTTCATAACTATTCATATTAGGTCATGGTTGCTTGGACATTTTCGTCTCACTACCAAGCCAGGAATCCACCCGTAAAAATTTTGCTACTGGTTATGAGACCCTGTATAGTGATACAACTCGCAATTTTAACATTTTAAATAATTTTAATATCACATGTTGATTGTTTAAACTCATTATCTCAAAACTACTTCAATGTCTTTAAGTGAGTTTTACCTCTATAGGGACGATACGTACGTATTTAAGTTTAAAATAAATTCAATTAATATCTATTTTATAACGAGGAATCTTCCTACATTTACACAACAGAAATACATTAGAAAAATACATATTTCGAATGTATTAATGGTAGCATGCCCATCAGCATTAATGAAGACATTCGCGGTAGAGGGGTATTACATGGTAGGGTATAGTTCTAGAGAGACTGAAGTCAAACGCTATCGGATTCTGGACTATCCATCGTAACATTAGTCGTACCTGATGATTTTTAGCGGTCGAAACTTTAATGGCTTGTCACCCAGTAAGAGGATGTTATTGCCAAACACTAGTCCATAGGTCATCTTCATAAACATTACAGCTCAATGCAATTAATCTGTAAGAATCTTGGTAAAACTTTCAATACTTCGTCGGCAGTCTGTAAGCAAGAGCTGGTTGTTTGTAGGGAAGGGACATTACGATCTGCAAGATCCTGGAGTAGAGACTGAGTGGTTCAAAACCTCCTCCTCTTGTCCACACTCACAGATTGGGGAGTTCAGAACATGGATTCTTGCAAGGTGCAAGCGGACGGAGCAATGGACCAGACGCATTCGGCAAACCATTGAAGTCTCCCTCCTGCTCAATCTGATCCTGTGAAACCAGGCTCGAGATGGGATGAGTGGCTGAATAGCGGCCCAGTGTCGACCTTTTGACACTTTAGTGAGGTGCCAATGAGACTGCCACTGAAGTTTCTAGTAATATTAAGAAGATCGCTCACTGGAACGGTCGAAACTTCAAAGGTTACAATTTATCAGCCAGCAATGTTTTGAAATGAGACAAACTGCTTTTTTTATAAGTTCAATAATAGAATTTTATATCTAAAATTATACACGAGGTCAGTCGATGAACATTAGCAAATTCACCACTTAATAGTGATTTTAATCATAAATTATAATGCAAATTTATATTTAACTTTAGTACACTAGTTATCCCGAAGATGAGAACATTTTTCTCAAAACATTTTGATATTTTATCTGTGAAAGTGGTGAAAACAAGGTTATTTTGACTTTATTTAATTAAATTAATATATCACCACAAAGTGTAAACCCTTTTTCAGGAGCTTCTAGGAGGAGTTCTTCAAAAAATGAACTATCATGTTTTAGCGGAGACGTCGTTCTTGAGATTTTATGGATACGGAGATCATAATTTCAACCTTTTGATCTCTGGATGAGACTGTACCGCACCCGGCGGTAACCCCTCGCTCTGTCATTCAGTCCAATCTCGTATTTGCGCGCGAGCTGTGACATCTTGATTTCCAATATACACTGAATTATGTCCAAAACAGTCTTGCAACACCTTGCAGTTGGTGCAAGTACAATTGCCAATGTAGTTTTAAAGTTTTGCGAAGCTGAAAAGCAAATAATGGATCAATATTATCGTCTGACAGGACTCTAGACAGAGCGGCCGCCATCACTGGTTCGTTTCTTTAGTGTTGCCTAACCAAATTTCTATTACAATATCATAAAATATATTTGCCGTACCGTAATAAATGTACCGGCCACTCTGTATATTACGTACTGTGTAATAAATTTACACCTGGGCAACTTCTGTTTCGTGACAGGGACGCCCTCCATTCTGAAAAATTATGCTTTGTCAAATCGTAATTTTTCAGAATACGCCAATCATATTATAGAAAATAACCACACTTTCAGCAATACAAAAATACATATCCTACATAAACAGACATACGGCCTAAAACAAAATAATTTAGAAACACTTGAAATTCATAAAAACCTAAACACAACAAATAAAATAATCAATAATCAAATACAACCCTTCACATCACCCCTTCTTACAATGTTCCCGAATTCCCACCACCTAGATACCCCCTCCACTTCTACCGAATCCACAACCCACACACCAGACAACCACTCCCACACACCTCAGTCATAATTCACCTGATGAAGGAAACGGACGTTTCCGAAACATGTAGTGAAACAAGTGCTCAAATATAAGTGGAAAAAAAACAAAGTTCATTGTTTTATTTCATTATTTGTTGAACTTTTTCAATATTTTTTATAATTTTGTCAAGAAATATGTTTACTTGGACCGTTTGGAAAACTGATTTTACCCATAATTTTTTTAAAATACAATATAGATAATTTCGATGAGATGAGAAAAAATGCGGGCCATTGTTTCCTTGGTGGATTTAGGTAGATAGTGTGTCCTGAAGGAGGGTGGAGCCGCTAGTCTGTAGAACCTAGGGGATGTAAATCTGAAGCGTGTGTCAGAAGAAGAATATGTGACAAATTCTATCTGCTCTGCCTTCCTCCGTATTTGATAGTATCTTGGTAAGTGATAGGCCGGCCTATGGATGATGGATATGAATTATTACGTACGTATTCGTACGATTATTTTCGTACGTATGGAGCGCGCACATTGATTGCGTCTTGCGTTGGTCACGATCAGTTACTTTTCGCATTTCTCCAATAACGTTTGTGCCAAATGAATAATCTGTATCTTCTGGAAAATCTATTATGGCAGACTTAAATAATGACAAATTTCATGACTTTCCTTCTAATAGATTCAAAAATGCTGGGGAGAATCGAAGTGCATCGAGAGCTCATAACATCGGAGAAATATTTAAAAGTTTTTTTGTTCGAAGAACATGATTATACCTCACCTTTCTCATCATCTTTTGGTGTCATGTCAGGTCCCCCCAACGTTGACTATCACCCGAGAGAAAGCGTCCCTGTCCTGGGCAGCACGAAACAGCTCTCCAACACTTCTTATGCCCGTCCAGTCGCGTATATTGCGGAGCCTCTCCTTCCAACACCTCTACGACCCTCTATCTTGCCCATAAAAATCAGATGGAGCAATTCTTATTTTTCTCCTCTGAGCACATGACCCAAATACGATACCTTTCGGATTTTTTTGCTCTCTCTTTGCTCTTTGAAGAACTCTTGTGTTGCTGACCATATCCGTCCAGGGTATCCGGAGCATTCTCTGATGTATCCACATTTCGAACGCCTCCAGCCGGTTCATGCTACTCACTTTGAGGGTCCACGATTCCACTCCGTACAGCAGGACTGACCATATATAACATTTGACCAGTCGCTGTCGAAGTTTCAGGTTAAGATTGCCATCGCAGAATATCTGTCTCATTTTGTTAAAAGCAGCTCGCGATGCTTCAATTCTGCATTTGATTTCGGTTTCTGGGTCGAGGTCTTCCGCTAGGATACTTCCAAGGTATTTAAACTTTGTCACTCTCTCTATACCAGCCCCATTCAATGTGAGGCGTGCTCCAGTGTGATCTTGCCTACTTAACACCATGAACTTTGTTTTACTCACGTTCATGTGAGTAAAACACACCCAGTCTCACACCAGCCTCATTAATTCTGTTTACGAGTGTTTGTAAGTCTTCCATTCTATCTGCCAGAATGACTGTATCATCCGCATACCTGATATTATTGACGTGTACACCGTTAACCTTGACCCCCAGTTCTATGTCATGCAAAGCCTCCTTGAATACTAGATCGGAGTATAAATTGAATAACATAGGTGACAATATACACCCTTGTCGAACTCCACGTTTGAATGGTATAGACTTTGTTGAGCTAGTTTCCAACTTGATGACAGCTTCCTGGTTCCAATATAGGTTTTTAATAATGTTAATGTCTTTGTCATCAATACCACGCTCTTGGAGCATCTTGATGAGGTCCGCGTGTTTCACTCTATCAAACGCCTTTTCATAATCAATGAAACACGCAAAAACGTATTTTCGTTGGTCGCGGCATTTCTGCAGTAGCACCTCACCTTTATTGAACCAAATTATTTATCTTACATGTATTTTTTAGTTCTTTAGAGATTCTCCGCCATGATCTGCGCTGATGGTCACGTAGTTGAATCACTTTGGTCCCACAAACATTTGTGGTCATGTATCAAATTGACAAAATTTGCAATATCCATCGTACGAAATCGCAAATATTTCCGAACAAATCCGGATTGTGTCGGACGTCGCATCTATACGTGCGTACACGCACTTCTAAATCGTGTACAGTGTGCGATGTTCAATACTACTTCGAAGGTCAGGAATGTACTTGCGTATTCGTACGTATACGTACTACTCAATTTCGTACGAAAACGCATCCAGTGGCCGGCGTTACACATCTAATTCGATTGTCTTTCGATTTTTTACTTACATTTCGATTTTTTAATTACAATATACCTCATCCACAAAGCAATCTGTATCATGTCTAGAATTCTAGCTATTTAAAGTAAAATTTTATGCTTTTATACTCATAGTTTCACCTTCTAGCTAGCCGGTGAATAAAGTGCATACCCGAAGGGTATTTCTACAAATCGAAATGGCTCGAAGGTAAATGGTACGTCATATGGTATTGCATATCTCTTAACTATTGATATTAGGATGACCTTATTATATCACGAGGTTGCTTGAACATTTTCGATTCACAATTTAGGCAGGAATCAACCGATAAAGTATTGTGGTCTAGCTATGTTACACCATGTATACATCCCAGAGTATTCCAGAAAATTGTAACAAGATTGTAATGTTTTTGCTACTAACTCTGAGACATCTGTGTATTTTGTAGGTACTTACTGCATCCCCCTGGCCGGAGTTATGGTAAAAACTGCTGATTTATTCAGAACTTCTGGTTAGTTCTGAATTTGAAGGCTCTACTATACTATTTGTTCCTAATATTGTACTAATCTTGACTAAGACGAAAAACATGAAAAAAATACTCCCTTTCTCATTGATACAGGTTTCGCGCCTACTCCACGCGTCGGGATCGAAAATTAAACAATATATAAATCGTTAAAATTTGGAAAAATCCAAAATTATACTATAATTATTAAATTTTTTAAACGAAAAATTTTCAGATCATTTTTATCGTCGCCATGAGTCTGTCTGCAAAATTTAAGCTCGATTGGATCACGAGAAAGGGGTTAAAAATCGATCCAAAGTTTTTCGGCAGACAAGCAGACGCTACGAATTAAAAGAAAGGGAGTAAAAAAGCTATTTCATTTTGAAATGGTAGGGTGAATTAAGGTCCACCTGTACATAGTTTAGTAAAGAAAAGAAATCAAAATATAATTGATATGTTAAAAAAATACGAATATATTCATTACAAATAATTTTTATTGGTTTATAAAAGGGTAAACATTTTTTTAACAATATAAAAATTATTCAAGTCTGTGGCTTTAAAAATTTACTTACACTTGTAGCTAAATTATACACAGTACTAAATTATTTAGACTGGAATAATTTAAAAATATATATACAACTTAATATTCAGACCCCCAATACAAAATTAGTCAATTTAAATATAATAAATGTGAATATTTGACTAATAATAAGAATTATTCAAAGTATAATAACAAAGAATGATTTAATTGTTTTTATTGTTTCATTTTTTAATGTTTTATTGTTTTATTGTTAAAGATTTTCAATGAAATACAAAATGTCACTGTTACTCGAAAATGGGACTTTCATAGCGAAAACCTAGAAGTACAAAAAAACAGAAGAACGAAAGTAGACTGAATGCAGTGGATGTCAGATCGCTTAGACGTATGTGTGGCAAATCCATTAATGACAGAGAAAATAATAAAGATGTTAGAAGTAATGTAAAGCTGATCTTTGTATAGATTAAAAAACTAAACCATAAAACCAAGTTTTCATTATACTCCCTTTCTCATTTCTTGTTGAAACAGGTTTCGCCCCATCTCCACGCGTCGGGCTCCTTTCTCATTTGTATGGTTTCCAATTTGAAAATCCAAAATTGTACGATAATTTAATTTTTTTAAACGAAAATTTCAGATCATCAGACGATAACGTCGTCGCCACGAGTCTGCCTGCAAAGTTTCAGCTCAATTGGATCACGGGAAAAGGGTTAAAAATCATCGATCCAAATTTTTTTCGGCAGACAAGCAGACGCTACAAGTTAAAAGAAAGGGAGTAAAAAGAGGCGCTCAGATCGTTTGGGCATGTTGAGCGAAGGATTGAGGAAAGAGTGTGAAGAAAGATATGTGACGGCGTTAGAAAAAGTTGACGACCGCGGAAGGTGTCGCATGATCAGATTAATCAGATACTAGAAGATAATTTTGTTGGAAGCCTTAACAATCGTCGAGGCTTGAGGCAAGTGTTTAGCGTCAGGACAGAAGAGTGTTCCTATGTGTCTATATAGAAGGCGCTCTATCCTCTCCGCCTATCTCCGCGGGAAAACGGCATGATGGTGTAAGTAAGTACAACACAATAAAGTGAATAATGTAGTACCTACCTATAATAAACAAAAAATTCGTAAATCGAATATTTAAATCGTTTTTCATAAAGCCTTAATTCATCCAAACAATCATTTAAAATCATTTCCAAAATGGTAAGAAATTTACTGGCGATGAAAAAATTTATTTTTAACTAAAGTCATAATCGTTATTATAATTTAATATATTCTACTACTTTTTGCCGCTTGACTTTCGCTAGGTATTCATTATCAATTGCATGCCCGGAATAAGTAAATTGGAGCCCTGGGCAAGGACCTCGGCCGGCATAAAATATTAATGTTTTTAAAAAAAAAATACAATAAGGGAGTTGTGCTTAAGATGACATAGTCAGATAAGATGACACACCAACAATATTGATTTAAATATACGCGCTAAAAGTGAACCAATAACGCTTTAGAGAGTGCCTTCAGATATCGCTGATGTTGACACTCAGTATGGCGAAAGGCGAACACAGATTGCAAAGTTGTGCGTATTTTTGTGATTTTGATGTGATTAAAAATTTTGCTTACGATTTTGTTTGGTGGTGAAAATATTCGCAACGTAAGGAGCTTCTTGTAAAACTAATTTGGAATGTCTATTAGAACTATTATATGACACAAATATTGATAAAAACGCATTCTAACCTCAAAGTTATTGTCACAACAATTAAAATAAAGTTTGCATTATCTATTGGGTAAGATGATAGGTGTAAGATGGCATACTATGTCATCTTACCTTTTCATATAGTTCATTGCCTTTACTGCTAAGCCAAAAGAACATTGGGTGAAGTGCCAACTGTGTTCCAACTGGTGTCATACACTATGCGCAGGCATACATGCAAGAAAGAAAATTTTGATTTGCGATCTATGCTCCTAAGATTAATAGTGTATAAAATGACATACCTTTAAAGTCTAAGATGGAATACTATGTCAATTTACCCTATAGATATGTCGTCTTACACACGTCGACCTGAGTGCGCTTTATGTTATTTTTTTAATTTAATATCACATTGATTGTTCTAAAAATTTAATAATTTTGTTGATTATACATTTAAGATTATACGCAAGATGTTGAGCGAAGGATTGAGGAAAGAGTGTTAAATTATTTCAAATATTTGTCTTGAAAGAAAAAGTATGTCATCTTAAGCACAACTCCCCTACAAACGTTTTACGGGCCCTAAAAATTTAATCTGAATAACAAGGAGTGTATTAAAATAACAGGCATTAATTAACCTTACGATAAATCGTTGAGCTATGAGCACTATTAAATACCTTTAATGATATAAAATGTTTTGGTGTTTGTATGTGTTGCCACCCGAAAATAACTTATCTCCCAGACTCGTCAAACTTGACGGACACTAAACCTATACATATACAGGATGTCTCGTAGCTAGTAGAAAAATCTTCATAGGAATCTTTTTCACTCAATTTTGAATAGAAAATATTATGAACACTTTAGGTAAAACGTTGACAGTTAGGTACGGGGACAAGATTTCCGTAAAAATTTAGACTATAACTATACTAAATTATATGAAATATTAAAAATTCATTCTCTCTAATACATGTCAAAAAAAGAAAAATGACAAAAACCTTACAAAAAAATATTTTTCAAATTTTAAAAGGTTTTAATCATTTTATTTGACTTGTATCAAAGCGCGTGAATTTTTAAATCCCGTATAAGTTAGTCTATGTCCTGATTAGTCCAACGTTTAAAAGAAAATAAGTAAAAAATACTGAAAAAAATTTAATCTTTGATGTCGCTTATCTCCGTAACTTTCGACATTTCATCCAAAGGGTAAGGAATATATTCTATTTAAAATTGAATGAAGAAAACTCCCTTAAAGTTTTTATTACTAACTAGAGACACCCTGCATACTTATAAATAACATAACTATTATAAACTATTATACATGTACATATATATAAAAACACCGAAAATATTCATGTTTATTATATATATATTTCTATAATTCAGACTTCTCAGTAATTATCGAGTCCTGGCGGTGGTATATTTCTCAATATGTAAGTACATATTTTAAAAATATTTTTATGATTTTGACAGAACAGCGTGTAATGTACAAAATTAATTATATTTTTAAAAGATTATATTTTTTTTGGTTTCTGATTTTTGAATCCGCCGACTCAACCAAAGCTCCTTTCTTCATATAAATTATAAATAAGATGATCATACATTAAAAAAAACAAACAGAAATTATGTTATCAGCTCATTCTACAAAATTAAATATTTACATATATAAAAATATGAAAGAAAAATTTAAAAATAATAATAAAAACAATACGGAATCTTTACCTAATCCTAAATATTTCTTTATTTACTACTCGGCACCCATAGCAATTAATTCAAATTATTAAAAAATATTATTTTACCACACGTTTAATTTTTCGGGAATTATTCGTTTTCTGCGCGTATTTACAAAAAAATGATTGATTTTGAGGCTGGATATTTCAACATACTTCTTGGTGATCACTGGGAATGTATGCGTACATACAAGAATGAAGAACAAGAAGTCAATCTCTAAAAAAATGGACAGATCAAGTCACACAAATTACTGTAGTCGGTGACGCAAAAAGTGTAGAAGCGGACTGAAGGACCAGTGCTCAGTCCTGACATGAGCTCTGTACATGATACAGCATCATCGTCCACATTGCGAATGGTTTCAATAATTGTATGCATCAGATTATCAATTATCCCGTTGCTTTGACTTGCATCCCTAAAGGATCCTTTAAGAATCCTCATTAACTAAATTAAATATATTGCATTTTAAATAAGAATACGCGGATGATTATAACTGTTTTTCTTTGTCCTCTAAATTAACCGCCTTTGCTTCTTGTTCCAGGATTTCTTCGTGACCGTATACCGGGTGACTTCCGTCCCCGGTGGCTTCTACCACCTTCCTGACTAGATCCGTAGAAGGCTCTTTGAGGTCGTACGCCCAACCGATCTTGGCAAACTGGTCGATCCAGAAGGTTGTCAAATTCAGGCCGTAGTCTCCGAGTTCAGCCGCTTTGTAGTCCCAAGGGAAGGCGTGGTGGTAGTTGTGCCAGCCCTCCCCCATGGCGAGGAAGGCCACAGCCTTGTTCTCCACAGGGCTTATATTCCTGTAATTGAAGAATTTGTTAAATTGATGACTGCTATTAGGGGTGGGTTGTCTATCATAGGCAGGTTGGGGAAATTTGCTGACAATTATTTTAAAAATACACACAAATCATCCAAGGTCATTAATGACCCTAATAAACATTCCTAGTACGACATTAAAAATTAAAAATAAAAATATTCAAAGATAATACAATTAGGGGAACAATATTAACATGAACAACAATACGTTTTTTATGGTTCGATAAGGGAGCTTCCATAAACCATGTGGTTCCATTTTGAACTCTTTTGAACCCCTCCCCCCCCTCGAGCTAACCTAACCTAACCTAACCTAACCTAACCTAACGTAGCCCTAACGTGGGTTTTGTTTTAAGACACCGCGTATCGTTCTATGGTCCATCGTCTTGTATCCGTCTCCTTCACACGTGATAACTTTCTTTTAGAATTGTCCAAAATCAAACAGATAGCAGTTAATAACGGTTATGAAGCTAGCTTAGTAGATAATATTTTAAATAGAAAAATGCAACAATTAGCCCGTAATAAATTTTTGTTCCACAGTAGTGATGTAGTTAAGCACCAAGTTTTCCAATGGCGTCGTATTTTATTTATCAATTCTACTTTTTCCACTTCTACCGTCAAAAATCTCCCACCAGACATCAGACCCGCGTTTTATACGAATAATAATATAGGTAAATTTTTAGTCAATTGTAAAGATAAGGATGATAAATTTAGCCATTCTGGTGTATATTCATTGAAATGCAACGATTGCCCCGCGTTTTATATAGGGAAGACGTCGCGTAATGTAAAAATTAGAGTAAAAGAGCACTTGTGTTATTTAAAAAGTTGTGGGTTCTTAGAATTTGTAAACCATTTAATTGAAGAAGACCACACGTTCAATAATAAGTTCAGGAGTTAGTATTATTCATAAAAACGGAATAGATAATAGACTAGATAATTTAGAGGCATTAGAGATAAGAAAAGCCATTAGTATGAATCATAAAATCATTAATAATCAAGTAAATTTATCTTTTTGTCCACTTTTAAATATGTTCCCTCTTAATAGTAATATTCCCTGCGAAATCCCACCCCCTACCCCCACTATTGGCACTCCGTCCTTTCACCTTTCACACTAGTATATAAGCGCATAATTTTTGTATGTTTAGGCAGTTAAGATTCTTCCTGTAAAAGCTACGGTCGTAGCGAAACCTGGTTGGATTTGAAAATAAATATAAGTGGTGTTTAACTAAGTTATTTTTATTTATTTAATTATTTTAAAATTATTGATTTTGTGCAAACCGATGTGCGCATATTTACCGATCGCATATTGTGTATCGTTTTAATTGTGCCAAATAAAATAAATGAAAGAATTACGGAGCTCGATTTTGACCTCCCCTCCCCCACGTAGCCCAGCGTAGCATTCTACCTAACCCCTTGACCAGGCCACGCAGTTTATGGACGCTCCCTAATAAGAAACACTAGAAAAAAGATACTTGTAAATGATAAATTACGTTAATTACAGCAAGTAAATTTGTAAACACCATTTTTTTATTTACAATATGAAACATATCATGTTTTGAGAACAATGTTCTCTTCTTCAGCATAAATTTTACATAAAGTTATCCTATATAACTTATCTTGAAATTTATTTCGTACGTACAATAACGTCCAAAAAATTCTAATTTGAATGTATTTTTTGATGCCTCATGCCAAATGAGCCTCTATTTTTGTCACCATTGCTAAAATTCTGATAATTAATCAAACCTGACAGTTTCTTTGCAAGAACACTTATAAAAGCGCGTCCTGAATTTTTTTTATTGATCGTTTGGTTGTTTAGGATGAATTTTAATATAATAATTTGTCTGGTGATGCATTAAGATTTTGTGAACAACGAGATCAACCGGCATTAGAACACACTCCTCGCCGCCCGGAAATAAAGAAAGTTCCAGAACGTGCGAAAGGCGATGACCGAGAGCAAAGGAGGTATTCTAGGGAGAAATAATCGGGTCATCGTATTGGGCGGATAACCGCTCGCACTCTGACCTTTATTGTTATTTAAAATGATATATCAGGAGTAATAATGCATGAAGTATTAAAAATAAAAGAAGACTATTTTTAATTTTTTTATAAAAATGTGCAAATGTCTTACTTGTCATACGGTTTTTGACCGTACATGTGCGCCAGGCTGTTGACCAACCAGGTGCAGTTGAGGTTGATGATGTACCTCACCAGCGGCTGGGAGACGATGGCATTGCCCCAGGTCTCTCCCCACAAGTAAACTGGGATTATGGTCGGCAGCACGAAGCAACACGTAATCTTCATCAGTTTGAAATACCTATAAGTCGTGACAGTGAATTAAAATTCTCAGAAAAAAGAATACAACTACTGGTATATATAGGCTATATATCAGGCGCGTGCAGTGTGAACATTGAAGCATGACTTTTTTTTAAACATATAAATTAGAAAAAAAATGAAATTAAATATTAATGTGAAAATTATGATATATCAAAATATGAATACTATGATAATCATTGTGATAGGTTTATTACGAGATCGTTTCATTTCATTTCGACGTGTATTGCTGACTGAATGGCTATTCAATATTGGGAGAAATCAGCTGGAAGAGACGCTCAAATGAACAATACTGTATTTACTGAACATTTACTCTATACTTTGTTCTTATATTATCAACCTTGGAATTAATTTACTTATTTACACTTTTGTTTGTTCATATATGTATATAACTTTTAATTTGCTTTACTTATATTTTTATTCTTATTTACTTTATTTC
>JADDOH010012176.1:0-37710 GCA_016648135.1 Agrypnia vestita
ACATAAACATAGACATATCCGATAAACACAGATATTTTCGACCCGGTATTGCCACCCAGTATTTAGACAAACGACACACCGTGCTTTCGACACGGTATTGCAATCTAAGATGACATCATCAACACACATTGCAACACATCAATCCTGATGATGGACTCTGCAATGGGATCCGAAACGTCGGCTATCCGATGTATACACGGCAGAATATCCCAAAAAACTACAAAGCTTGTTAACATGGTATTTGAAATTAATTTAGAAAAGTTTAAGTCTCAGTTTAAGTTTTTTTAATTTTATTTCAAAACATCAAATAAACGCTAGTAGTTTTACAAATGCATTTGTAATTCGGGTAAGAAACAAATGTTTTGATGATAAAATAAGAAATATGTAAATTTTGTATTTGAAAATCAGTCAAAACTGTTCGCTCCTTATCCCCGTTATTTGAACAACTAATCCGAGCGTCTATTCTACTCTAATTGTATTTTCAAATTTAATCTAAAGCTGGATAAAAGGTCGCTGACCCTTCCAACAGGTGTTAAATCGCATTTGTATCGATTTTTAAAACATTGATTTTTAAAAAGTCCTCTACAGTTCTAATTCTGTAGTAACTTAGATTTTCGTGAAAGTAATAACTTGTTTTAGAAAAGATTTAATTAGCTTTGTATTTCCCTCGCATTTTATAGCCAGTCAGCAACATTGGTAGGAATCTATATAAATATAGGTGGCCATATAATTAAATTTTATGTCTTCTACGCTTCCTCTATTTCCTCCTTGATGACGACGAAGAAAGGCGATGAAATTAATCTTACCACACTGGTAAGGAAACTTGCAAAGGAAAATCAATAGACGACGATATTCTGGTAGAGGTACCTCATTGCTTGAAAATAATTCGGCCGTACCCCCAAATCTCTCGTTTGGTAGCTGCAAATAATTCAAACGGGCAACAATCTTTTAATGTTGAGCACTCGAAGATAAAGAAGTTTATTTTTACCAGCGGCATGCATTTAATGCTTTGAAATATAATATTTATCTCGAAATATTCCTACCGTAATTATCACCTTACAATTCAGATTTTAATAAGAATACGTAATGTGAGGTATAAAATAATAATGAGGTATGAAAAGCAAAATAAAGCAGAATTCTCTAAAGTCCGTCACTAACCTTACCAGATAGCACAAATAATTATGAGATTTTTCCGTTTATAATGCTACCAAGACGCTTCGCTAGATGGCGCTATCTTCACAGCATTAAGTCACGGCCGAAATATATAGTAAAAGTATGAAAGAGGGGTGAATTCGATAGACGGTTAAAGTTACTTCCGTTTCCGTTCATCCATTCATCATTCCGTTATGATCATTCAATGTGTACGCAAGTGCTCGCTCAGTAAGCTTGCAAATGCAAAAGTAAAATGAAAACAGGAATCAAGGTACTTTATCTAATATTCTTACTTTTTCGTAATGCTAAGTTTTCATGAATGAAATATTATGGAACAATACTTATTAGGGCTGTTTTTGCCATTTTATTTTGCATGTTTAGTTAATGCTACAACAAGCAGTGGGTCATTTGTAAAAATGGTGGTCACTGGGTTCAACCGGAAGGAGGGAACTACTACTTAATAACTATAGATTCTTTTGTTTTATTTTTAGACTACATACCTCGTAAATATATTAATGTGAACGTTTTGCAAACATCAGTTGTCCCTTTAAGAGACGAAATTATTTCATCTACACCATCTCATTCCATTATTCCAACATAGAAGCATCACTCAATCAGTTAACACTTGAACCAGCTTGTCTAACTATGCCAACATGAAGTTTCTAAGTTTTGACGAGGGGCCTTTAAAACCCTCTAATAGACGTATAAAAACTGTAATCCTGACAGAGTGATCTTACAAAAACTAGTTGCCGCAAAAGTCTCAATCATAGCTTACCAAAAAATTAACTCAATAGCGACCATGCAAAGTAAAAGGGAAAGATAAATAAAAAACAACAAAGTGAACCAAAAAGAAAATGTTGTATGTTTAGTTTTAATTATTTTATGCAGTATGCTATATCTGGGAATTATGGTTTTTGTATGTATTGTGTATTTTGTATTGGTATATGTTTTCACCCCACGCCTCAACCCGTAGAATCCGGTTTTACCCCTATAGTGGGGTGAAAGCGGAAAATGTTATTTTTTTATTAAAAACATTTTTTCTTAACTATCCGAGACCACCAATACTCAAGTATTATTGACGGATATTAAAATATCCTCGCAGGTAAATATTTAATTTCGTTGTTTTTGAAAGTCTACATTTTTTAAAAGGATTTAAATATAGATAATTAATAAAATAAACTAAGTTTTCACCACTTTTTTATATTGAAAATATCAACATGTTTCAAGGCCTATTGTCTCTTCATCAGGATACAATTGTATAGTAACAAATTTTTATTTATTTATTTATTTTTATTTTATTTTACAAATTATACAGACTCACAGTTTGATAAATTAGAAATTTTGGAAATAAGAAGTGTTAATAGTAAATTGAATATTATAAATAACCAGGTCCTTTTTACAAATAGTTATCTTTTAAATTTATTTTCATGTTAAGTACTTTATTATTATTCAATTTCCATATAGGTATAACTTTTTTAAATATTTTGATTGTCTATATACTTCTTTTTTTAGATCTAATTTTTGTTAGTACACAATTGTATCCTGGCAAAGGGGCCATAGGCCTTGAAACATGTCGATATTTTCAATATAAATAAGTGGTGAAAACTAAATTTATTTTATTAATATTAATAATGTTATTACAAAATTATTTTGCTATTTAAAAAATAATGAATTAATATAGGTTAACGCAGTCATGTCAACTTTATTTCTGTTTAAAAATTATTTTATTCACGTCCTAGGAAGAAGATGTGCTTAAATTGTTGAAATAAAAAGCTTTTCGACTGACCAACAATAACAATATTATGATTTTGGTACCAGCAGAGTAGGCCGCTCGACACAGACTGCGTAGGATTTAATCTCACAAATGTGGATGGTTTTTCAAATGGTCATTTTGCATATTAAAGTCTCCGCGACAGGCCTTCAATTACCGTCTCAGAGCAATCCTTGGAATTGTAAATACCCATTAACTACTCAATTGAGTCGTCAAAGTCAATCTACAGTAAAGACTGGAAACTTGGAACAATTTCTGTGGACAGTGAGAATTCCCCTTATTCGTGAGTACGTTTCATTGTAATTACCAATTGATTGATAATGATAATAAACGTCAACTGGTGATGCTCTAGTATGGCACTTCTAAAGAAAATTTTGAAACTAGATATGGGAATTTTTACAGGTGGATTCTTACTTTGATAATGAGCCGAAAATGTTCAAGCAACCATGACATGCAATAGTTGTGGAGGTTTGCAATGTGAAATTTTGCGTTTTTTTTTATATTACTGACTTATTTTAATATTATTTTTTGCATAAATTTGAGTTAACATTTCAGTAACATAAATCGACTTTGAAAAATTAATTTGCGTCAATAGAACTCAAACAAAATAATGAAACTTTGTTAAAAAATCTGTTTTCAATTTCGCAAGGTTTCCATCGTTTTATTCCACTTGTATTGAAGAAAATGAATTTTTCATAATCGATTTAAGTTACTGTAATGATTTTTCAAAAGTTTGAACAGTAATTTATATCAGAAATATTAAAAAAAAATGCAAACTTTGAAATTCCAAATCTCCATAACTATTACTATTATTAGCTCATGATTGCTTGAACATTTTCGACTCATTATCAAGGCAGGAATCCGCTTGTAAAGTATTTCGGAAGTTTTTGCTACTAGCTATGAGACACCTTTATGTTCGATTTGGATGAGAAATTTTTTGTTTAGTACATTTTGTATATTTTTATTTATTTTGTATATTTTTGTATATTTGTATACATTTAGTACATTTGTTTGGAATACGACTCCAACAGAGCCCAAACAAGCGTAATGGCATTGTGTGGAATGATCAGACAATGTTTTATTTCCAAAACATCCTGAGAAGAAGGCTGAAGCCATTTGGTCAGATTTTTAGTAAACTTCAGAGCTGGCGATCCTCAACTAGACTCATGAAAAAGTGACAGAAATGAGAAAATTAAAATTTGTTACATTTTCGTTTAATTAAATTATGTATTTTAGTATTAAGCATTTTTAGTGTTTAAATTATTTTATACAACTCCATAAATATACATGATTAATCATTTTCCTTATATTTCTAATGGGAAAAATTTCTTTTGGTACACAAATTTGATCACCCCTTATAAAATAATTGCTAAATATAGTTAAACACGGAGAGTACTTTTCTATTTGTTTATTTGGTAAACAAATTAATGACGGTTAAAAAGGTTCTAGTTTAAAATATAAAAATAAACAATGTAATTAGGCACTATCCTCCTCCTTAAAATTAAAACAAATTTCTTTTTCTAAAACATTCTATAGAATAACTCTAATGTTCGTGAATTTGGTTTAAACAAATAATTTTTAGTGAAATCAAACACGAAATAACCTCAAAATAAAATAACCTTGGTTAATTATGTACGTATTGAGTGTTGAGTATCCGTGTAATGGTGTCCATCGTAAAATTAATTAGATTTCATTTTTAATATATTATTTTTATTGATGTTAGATTCATGAAAATGTCATTTCTCAAAGTGATATTACATATTACCTTTGAATTTTAGAGGCTACTATATGACTCACTACAGTAACACAGATAACGTTCCCTCAAGGTGAATTTTACAAGAAAGTGTTATATAATTTTATTATTATTTTTGTTTGTTCAGTTGTATAATTATTCCTTTTAAAAAATCGGTGCACCAATAGACTAGATCTAGACTATAATCTAGACTAGATATAGACTAGCCCTAGACTAGAATCCAGACTAGATCTAGACAAGATCTAGACTGTAGACAATATAGAGTAGATAGAAAGAACGAAAAGTAGCAGCCTGTAGGGCAGTGATAACAAAGCCGGCTGTTACCTGCTCAAATAAATATTGGGTGACAAAATGTTGATAAAAGTTGAACTCGCG
Source organism: Agrypnia vestita (assembly GCA_016648135.1). Taxonomy (NCBI): domain Eukaryota; kingdom Metazoa; phylum Arthropoda; class Insecta; order Trichoptera; family Phryganeidae; genus Agrypnia; species Agrypnia vestita. The sequence continues at coordinate 5,052 of JADDOH010012176.1, forward strand.
GCTTATCAGTTTTGTTTTTGGATTCAGTGCTGATAATATGAATGAAAATATTTGTTGAACGTATTATTATTAATTATATTACCTTCAATTTATTGGGATAAGTTGATAGGTAGCCTTTTTTATCCCGAGGGGGATCACGTTTTATAATCCTGGTGCAGGATTACCTGGCTTGATTAAATCACTTATATGTTGGCCAACTTTGGTTGTTTATTCAGTTATTTATATTTTCTACTCCACCATCTTTTATTTTATTACTAGGTTTAGCTCGTCTTAAAATAAATGGTGTCCATCTTTTTGTGATTTGTATATGTTTGACATGCACTATATGCCTGTAGTAGGAGTTTGTGATTAATAAAATATATCAATTGCCTTGTTTTAAAATCACTTCTGAGAGTGACATAGTATGTAGTCATTTAAATAATATAAAAATTACGTCATTTTCAGTACTTTTCAATACTTAAGAATATTTGTTTTAAAATGTTACACTGGTGTAGTATTCTATCGTAGTGTTTACCATTTATTAAATATTGTGGATGGCTTTGGTTTAAACTATAATTTGGGGTAAATAAAAGTCTTGTTTCTCTTCCTCTCTTAGTAGATCTGTTATCTGTGTTGACAGGGTCAGTCTTGGTTTTTGTGACGAGGACTTCCCGCTTTATCTCCATCTCTTTGGTAACCTCCCTGGCGATCAGCGCCCCTCTGGAATCTCGCGCATCACGGTTCTGGGATGTCTTGTCTGTCCATTTTCTCGACATGAACCTTCCAGAAACGTCTTCTTACGATGTCTTCTACGTCGTAGGTTCTGCAGATTTCTATGTAGTTCTGAGAAGGTGATTAGTTCTCACCGTGTCCGCTCTTGCTTCGCTACTGTTAATTCATGATAGGTTTTAGACATTGCTTACCACAAGCATATGCTTATTGGCCCATACAATGTCTCTTAGGCATCCTGAGATAATAGAGCTTTATATGTCTGCTTTTTGACTTCGTTATGTAAAGTGGTTGGAAAAAACTTCATAAATTATTTGCTTAATGTAGTCACCTTGGGTCGAAACATTCAAATTTTATAACAAATGGATATCTTAGGGCCGGTTGTTTCAAGTTGGATTAAAGTAAGCGTTCGTTTAAAGCATAGATTTTTGCGTTCTCCACCAATCAGACGATCCGTTTTCGTAAATATCTATGCTTTAAACAAACGCTTACTTCGATCCAACTTGAAACAATCGGCCCTAAGTTAGTTAAGAAAAACAATATCAAATAATGACATGCATTCCGGATACGCAACACAAAAATATACATATCTTTTTCAGCGTGGGTTTTTCAACAAATTATATTTTGTTAATAGATTGTATTTATGAATTCTGTACATTTTGATCCAATTACGGACTTCGGAGTTATCGTGGTTGAAAATTCTTTAATGATATCTTCGCAACAATATCTGGGTTTTACTTAAATAATTAACGTTTTATTTGTTGGGTAAAACACTATCGGGAATTCCAAATATTCCAATAAATGTGAAGCCAAGAACAACATCGTGGATAGATCAATCTAAGACGTACTTACTGATTTTTTTAAATCATAAGTGGCTGTATAAATATTTAAACGTAATTAAAACCGGAAGTCAGCAATGTTCATCATGAATTAATTTTTATGAAATAACATTGATTTTATTTATTAACTTAGTCATAACATAGTTTTCAATGGGAAAAAGGGGACGTTTTACATGGAAATGGATATGTAGATTAATTTTGATGACTTTCTATATGGTTCTTGCAGATTAGGTGAACAGTTAAACTATTTTATCATGTAAAACTGTATTTTCTATGAACCTTTTTACGTGATCCTGGAGTGATGTTGCAGCCTGTCGTGGCTAATAAAATTGGAGAGTATTTAATTAAAATGTAACAATTAATTACAATTTTTTTTATTTTCTGAAAAAATTTGATTTGTGGTTAGAAATTCTGGTAACTTTCTTGTATTATTAGATTTTTACCCTTCCAGTTAATCTAGATATTAGTATTAATGTTCGCTGCTAGAACGTAGTTTATAAAAGTATCACGTTGAGCGCTGATGCACTTGTAGCAGTAGATTAGACGGTCTTTTGAAAAAGTATTTTTGATTTGCCATGAAAATAGCTATAAAAAATACCAAACGTAGGATTTTTTTCCTTCAATGCTTTATATAATAAACATGTTAGGTTTAATATTATTATGCCTGTTTCACTAGAGAACACTGTGTTGAGAAGAGCAATTATAACTTAATTATAATTAGAAAGATCCTAGGTATAAAATAAGAAGAGCGCAGAACAAACTTGAGCGTCTTGAAAGAGGAATGCATTCACAGCAATGAAACCTCCTGAAGCACTAACTGCGATGGGCAGGGCATTGTGGGCGTGTGGCTGAGACGCGGCTCCCCAAACAAATTATGTTTGCGCATCACACGGAAAAAGAAGACAGGGTGGGCCGAAAAAAGATACAAAGACACCCTTAAGGCGAACCTGAGCAGATAGATCCTAAAAACTGGGGAACGAGGCCCGTGACCGGGCACAATGACACCAAAAAGTACACTGCGCCGGGGAAACGAACGAACGCAATATACAATTTCCGAAAAAAAAGAAAGATAAGGAGCAGAGGCCATCTCTCAGAAGCCCACTACCCACTGGATGCGTGTGCACAACTTGTTAAAGGGTGTGGGTTTCCAGAATAGGTTTCCTCAGCCACGCTCAGAAACATAATTGATAACATGGCAGACGTCATCCTCTCAGTGAGGGACCGCCGGAGAAGAAGAAAAATTATAAGTTAATTAAATGCAAGTACAGTATACAAATTTGTTAAAAAAATAATCATCGTCTACGCTCTGCCAAAAATAAACAGTTTACTTGTACTTGATTACCCAAGTACACATAATATGTTACCTGGCAAACGACATTTTCTTTAAGTCGATATTTTGTTTGGATGAGTGTCCCAAAAATGTTTGACCCTTGTCTCTAATCCAAATTTTAATCATTGTTTTTACATCCCTCGAATACTTACATTTTGATATACTTTTCCACACTATATTGTATAGCTTAGGGTCCAGATGTTCTTTCTTTATCATATCTATCGTATTCTTTATCTTTCGTAATTATCTCAAAGACGAGAATGTTGAAAGTTTAGTGGTCCGCTTTGGATGAACAAGTTTAGTAGTAGCGAGTTTGTGTGCCAGTGAAACTTGTAAATAAAAGAGTAATTATAAAAGTACATGGTCTTAATACAGTACGTGAAACTGTGTGAGAATTTTCTCAGTTAAAATTTTATAACAAATTTCATTTATTTTCAATCATATTTATATTTTCCATAAAAACTTTGAGAAGTCTTCTTTGACTAAGATTCGAATAATAATAATCAGAGTGATGTCTAACTATAAATAAATATACATATTTCCAAACACAGATTTTCCCGTATCTTTGGAGCGGTAAGGTCACTTTTAATTTGAAGATTATCATGAATATGACAATTTCAATACATGTATGATGGAATATTTATCTACGGTAAGTAAACAATAAACGAGTGAAGAAAAACAAAATTATATATACGTAACCACCGTTGTGGTTATGTTGGTATGATTTTGAAAAAAGAAAAATATTAAAAAACAAAGAAAAAAATTAAAAGTTCCCAATAATAATAATTTCGTTGTGTGTCTCTCCGTAACTTCCTATAATGTTCCTACCTTCACTTATAAAACTTTTATTTTCTTCTTTTTTATTATTTTTTATAAATAAATAAATAAATACATATTTAAATTTCCTCTATAAAATTTAGTATTCAGAATTGTTTAATTCAATTTAATATTTTTATTTATTTTATATTACTGTACTCAAGTTGAAGTATAAAAATATATAATTAATAAAATAAACTTAGTTTTCACCACTTTATTATATTGAAAATATCAACATGTTTCAAGGCCTATGGCCCCTTCGTCAGGATACAATTGTATACTAACAAAAATTAAATTCAAAAACCGAACTACCTATAGACAGCACAAATATTTAAAAAGTTATATATGGAAAATGAATAATAATAAAGTACCTACTTAACATGAAAATAAATTTAAAAGATAACTATTTATAAAAAGGACCTGGTTATTTATAATATTTAATTTACAAAATTATTTTGCTATTTTTGAAGAAGTTATAAAAATATAATTTGCGAAATTTTAATCGTTCTTCCTCTATTTAATAACCCATGTATATTATCTGTAAATTGAAAAATGTAAATACCGTAATATGTAAAGTGTAATGATAAATGTAGCATGTATTATTATGGTGAATTATAAAATTGAGACAAATAAAACATTTATTTGTAAACATGTAGGTATTCTTTTTTTTAAACGGCGAAAAAATATTTTTGAGAAAAAGAGCTCACGGGAAATGAATTGCGTCTGTAATTATTACGATTAAATTTCGTGTAGTCATCGGTTATTGGTCTGTTTAAGCACAGAATTTGGTTCAATTCTTGATCTTGCGTTACATCACTCATGTTAACTTTCTTACTTTACTAATGAGTTTCATTCCCTTTTTTGTTTTAAGATTTAATACTGTACCGAACGGGATCATCTTTATATGATAAATGAGTTGGTAAGTAAATATTACAAAAAGTAGGAAAAGATAATGCATATTTAACTGTAAATGGTTACGGATATTTTATACTAACACACGGTTCGTATAAAATATCCGTAACCATTTATAGTTAAAAATGTCTAACGGCCGTAATAATAACCTTAACTCTTTAAAAACATAATGCTTTATTAAATTATGAACATCCATCGCATTCTGCCGACATAATTCAAATTAACGGTCTTATTTATTTTATTTAAATTTTTTAATCTACAACAGTCACATAGATGTACTGTGACCTCACCGGGGAACGGTGAGAGAGGCAAGTGACATGCTTATTGGACTCCGGTGGATGGATGGATGAACGGAACATCAACGGTCGTTAGACAGACGTTAGATGTCTGAACAACAAATTATAAGCGTGAAGTGAGGCGCGCGAAAAATCTATGTATCTTGGCGGTAGACTAGGAAATCCGAGAGTGTCATAATGTCCTAGATGTTATAGGATCATAATCTCCGTCTCATAGATTGTCTCGAGGCAAAAATCTCAAGATTTAAAATTGTAGCTTTCCGCTGTACTAATATGACGACACTCGTAGTTCAGTGGGCAAGACTGACTTCTCATACTGGGGGCTCCGGGTTTGATTCCGGTGAGGTCACAATACAATACATCTGTGTGATTCACTCAAACCTGGAGTTTTGTGACGTGTTTCGCTGCAGTAATTGGGCCGCACAGACTGTTGCATCTTGAAATAAAAATTCTTGTCACTATACTGCCGAGATACTTCAAGCCGGACATGAAAAAATACATTGCATGTTGAATTCATTAAAATTTATGTGTTTATTTAATTTCTGTATGAGCGGGTTCAAGGTCTTGGAAGATGGAAAATATCTCAATATACTTTGTCGAGCTGCAAAGCTCTATAAAGTTGGAATGCAAGTTTGCGTGGGCGGCGTCCGCGTGTTTATTAACACCTTTATTTAATTTCAACCCGAACAACAGTGCGCTGCTCAGAAATGTCTCTGAAATTAGACCGCTCAACAAATGTGCAATGTCTACTGTGACATTACTTTTGTAATACAATCTTGTTGACTGCAAAAGTTTCTTGGCGTATTCTGTAGTCATTTGTAAATACCAGTAAACTTGGTAGGATACTAGTAAGACATATATAAATATTAAATGACCATCATTGTGCACAAACTTTCGACGTAAGGTCGAAATTACAGGAACAGTAGGAGCGACATAGGCCTTCGACCAGAACTGAATCGACAGAGCCCGTTGATAATGCCAATACAAGCGTAATATAAAGGTTTTTTGTATTAGGTAATCTTATCCATATTATTTAATATACCTAGAGATCATGGAAGATAGAAAGATGGTGGTAAATAGTATTTATTGTAGTAATGAAAAGAAAGAATAATTGTATATTTCGAGACCATGGGTCCCGAAACATGTTGATTATTCAATAAATAGTAGTGTTATACAAAGCATTTCCTTTTTATTAATAGAAATAATGTACCGCAGTTATTTTGCTATCATTGAAAAATAATTTTATGTTTATTTATGTTTATACTTTTTTATATTTTTTTATGTTTATACTTGTAGCGTTAACTTTGTGGCTGGACATAGTTATTAATTTTAATTTACTAAAAACTATCTATAAACGAATGTGGTTTATTTTTTGTAATAATTATAATAATTTTAATGTTTTAGCTTTACCGCTTGTTAAAAAATACATAAAACGATATTGATACATTTGTTTTCACATTTATCTTCGTATGTCTTTAACATTTTCATAGTTTTTCTACGTGTGGTACATAAAAATGTACCATACGTAGAAATTAATTCTTAATTAAAGAACTAATCGAATTTCTGTGTTATTCGTAAGCATACGAAATTATTTGATTAACCGATGATGAGCAAGTATTAATTATGAGTATGTTATAAGTTGAAATATGAGTCGATGAGCGCTTTATCAACGAAATATATTTTTACGTTATATATTATGATTTTCGTTGTGATGTTGCAATTCTCGAAAATATTTTTTTGATAATTATAAAAAATGAATGAATCATTTAGAAGGAAAACAAGCTATGCTCTGTTGCTGTGGTAATTATGTAGATAATAGTAATTCGATAGATAGATTTTTGCTGTTTATCCTTCAAGTGATTCATTTCTCTTGCATTATTTTTAATTTCATTGTTTTACACATCATATTATTAAATATTTTTTCTAATTTAGTATTTGTTTTAAATTGTTTTGTGTTCAAAAGTCATTTGTATGCATACCTATCGCTTTGCTCATTTTGAATAGTTACATATTTTTGGGTTAGGTAGTGCAGAGTATCAATGTGATCAAAATCGTCTGAAAAAGTTGAAATGGATCAGCCATAAAATTAATTCGAAATTTGAGTACTTACAGTTTGGCAGATACCGCTGGCGAATATCTTCTTCAGAAAAATCTTTCTCCTTCATTATATAATCAGTCTTCATTTTTCAGCCATTCAATAATGCAAGATGTCACATTCACCTAATGGAGTAATAATAGGTCAATTCAGGGGTTAAGGAGTATGTCAGAAGTCATCAATTAATGTACTTATGTATATGGTCGATCGACGTTAAATGGTGAAATCTTACTTATGCGAGTATATATTGATATATGTGAATGGAGAGTTATTCATTTTGTATTCTTTATTTATTCATTTTTGGTTATCAGCCATACTAGATCGAAGGATTCAGGTTATGCGATCATTAATTTAGATTAATTACTAAAAAAAGTACTTGATATTTTATGTGATGAAAAATTTTACGTTAGTCCAGTAGTTATGGGCATGTGATATAATGATGAAATTTTACACGCACAAATAATTTGAATTTGATAAATTTTCTAATCTATATTAATATTTATTTATTCCATTTCATTAATTATTTAAGGTCCATTTCATTATTTAATGATATTATCTATTTTATTTCAATAATAATAATATTTGGATAATTTATAGCGCCGTTTTCGTGAGTAGGTAGGTACTCACTTCAAGGGCGCTTCACACAAAAAATTATATTTCAAGCATAAAAACACATAAAATATAAAAAGAAGATATCAATCAATTGTTATTGTCAGACTTTGTAAGGGATATTTATCTATTTTGTTGTATGCCATTTATTTTTACACGGGTTTAAAGTATTATTTTTTTAAATTGTGATATTTGCTGAAAATAAAATATATCAATTTTAATCTTAAAAATCAATATGAATAGGTATACATTTCAATTAGCTTGCAAGAAATAAACAGTAGCTTGTTGTACTAGTGTTTAAGACTCTCGCCAAGCGATCCAATGGATGTTGGATCGACTCCTTTCATAGAACAAGCCAAAGAGGTTATAATATGTATCATAATCTCTTTGGAACAAGCGTTTAACATAGTTTGAAAATCGTCCAAATATTGATGTGTATTGTTCACGTATTTACACATACACGTATCACGTAAAACAATGACGTATTCCGTGTTTACATCTCTTTTTAAAAATATGTATCGAAATTTACGTGGAAAACTTAAAAAAATTATTACTTGGATACTACTCAATTTGTTTCAGGTTTAAGATCTCTGCACCTTCACGACAAGGTCCTTTTTAATCATGTATAATTAATCAGATGGTTTGAGCATGTTGAGCGAATGAATGAGGAATAAATGGTAAGAAAGATATATAATGCAAGTGTTGATGGCGCCAGAAAGAGAGGGCGACCGCGGAAGACGTGGCATGACCAGATTAACCAGATACTGGAAGATGGTCCCGTTAGAAGCCTCAACAACTGGCGAGCTTGCATGCGAAGATGTATGAATGTGATGAGGCGAGCGTTGCAGGACAGAAGAGTGTGGCTGCCTACTCTCACGGGGAAACGGCTTGATGGTTAGTTAGTTAGTTAATTAATCATCTACAGATAGGTAGTTGAATTTGTATGTGGTAAGATATAGATTTAATAGTAGGTACATAACACATTTTAACAATAACTTGTTGCGGATATTTTATACGAACCGTATGTTTTCCGAGAAGCGATTCTCGACGTTTCGTTGCATTCTTATTCAACGGACAACCTTTACCCGCAGAGGTAAAGGGCGGACTGATTACTACTTTCGAGGGCGTAAATTATATGCACTTTTTGTGGAGTGTTCACTTCTTCTACACTTCTTCTTCGTCGAGAATCGCTTCTCGGAAAAACATACGGTTGTATAAAATATCCGCAACTAGTTACAGTTAAATATGTCTAACGGCCGTAATAAAAACCTTAACTCTTTAACATTTTGACAAAATTAAAAGGATTCGAAAGAATATTGCATTAATCCTGTGATCCCACATTAACAGCCGCACTAACAAAAACATTACCATTTTTTTGATAATCACTGAAATTTCGTGTATCGCAATTATTTTATAATACAACTGCTATTTAGACATCTAATGTTTATATATATATATATATATATATATATATATATATATATGAACATTAGATGTTTGTATTACTGTAACAGTTGTATTATAAAATAATTTTTAAAGAGATATTTATTTTTATAGTAAAAACGATTTTAGTGCACGTATAACGAACGGTTATGCAAAATATATAATAAAACATTAAGGCATTACAACATGTATGAATTCAAAAAGCCTATGCTTATATAATTTTGGTATATAGAGTGAAAATAACTTGAAACGGGAGAAAGAATTTATTTAAAAAAATGACCATTTACATCTTTTTTTACAAAAGAAAAACTTGTCAGTATATTTTTTTAACAGATTATAACAACAATTTATCATAATTTTATATACATAAAATATGAAACAGATAAATTTATGATAAGAACAGGAAAGGAAACAAATTAATGACAGATAAATTGACAAAACATTGTCAAAAAACCTCACTTATTCAAATTAATGAGAGATAAATTAACAAAACATTACCAAAAAACTTACTTCGCAGTAAAAACGTCCGCAAATTATCATTTTTTTTTTTAATTTGTGTATATGTTCTAAATTAATATTCTTTCAAATACTTTAAGAGATCATGCTAGTGACATCTATGGTCCTTCCTGTGACATATAGTACCTATACATGGATTTTCACAGGTAATAAAAATGTTAAATATATGCATAAGTTCTACATAGTTTATACTAAAAACTACGTGTAATTTTAATCATTTCTGTAAATGAGCATACATACAAATTTGTATTCATCGGAGTATATAGATTCGTTGAACTGTATTTTATCTTTATTAAGTACGATGCATACGCGGAAATATTTCACTTCAATATACTTACTACTTACTACCAATCAAACTTAGTGATCGCTATAGCTAATAGGGAACTAGCTTGTTGATCTTTCCGGGTCGAACTCCCGACCTTTCTGTCGCCGGGCGAGCGTTTTACCACTAGACGAAACAACATTTATAAATTAAATAATTTATGTGTTATAAATTATTAACCTTTAAAATAGATAAACATATGTGACATTAAAAAATTATTAAAAATTAAATTGATTTGTAGAATCGTCAAGTCTATTAAAAGAATGCAATATTAATATTTGTGTACAAAAAAACTATAGTTTATGTGTTTTTTTTGTCAAAATATAGGTACTAAAGGTATACATCTTTTCTAAACATTAAATTACACTGGCCAATCAAACCCATTCCCTCGATATTAATGTGTTTTATATTATCCATTGTTGTCTGTTTCAAATTTCGCATGTTGACTTTTTAGGACTACTCTTAAAACATAAACACCATTTCTCCACCTCCTTCTCCCGAAATAAATGTGTATTGTATTGAATGGCGTCCGTTTTTCAGTTTCGCTCTAGGATCCTGAGGAAAATATTATTACTATAACTATAATATTTTCCTCAGGATAGCAAATCCGCGCAACTGCGTACCAGGTACGTTTTTGAAGCAATTATAATGTAGATGAAACACCTACATATATGTGTTCAAGTTATATTCTAACCTAAAAATTAAATGTTAAAAATATACTTGCCTGCAGAAAAATAAAAATGACGTAAGGACATATAAATATCGATGTATTTCGCCTTAAAGTGACTCGAATGATAAATAATGTATATAATATTTCTACACATTAAATAATATCTATTTTTTTGATGCATACATTTTAAATACATACACATAATAATATAATAAAAAATATCATACAATTCGAAAAATAATGCTTTACTCGTTGCGTTTTAATGGCAATCATAATAACATAGATTATTTCTATTTTCCCTTTACCTTCTGAGTTGCCAGGAAGATATAATAACTTGATAAAATTTACTGTGGTTCGCGAGACATGTTCAAGCCAACTTAGTTGAGACATTTCTATACGTTAAAGTAGTGGCGAATGAATAATTAATAAATCACATAGATAAGAAATAACTACAAGTAAAGGCCAGAAAGAATTCAATACCGAGACCTACGCATCTTCCCAGAAACCCCAAAGGAAGAGCGGCGGTGGACTGTCCAACAGGAAACAAGGATAAATAGCAAAAAAATGTATGAAGACTGGTCCTGGGTCATTGACGAAGATGATGACGATTTAAATCATTAAATTTAAAGTTTTAATTAAATTTGTTCTCTAACGTTGGTGATTATTTTCGAATTGAAATTTAAACCTAACGAACTGTGCTTATTTCCATACAATTTATCTTCTGTCGGAATCAGTGGTTCCTTGCACGCATGGAACGATGAAAGACGGGGCTTTATTTTTTTAATGACATGGGTTTGCAAGCTTCACTGAAACTCCAGCAAAAAAATTATACAGTAGCGTAACTAAAAAAGTTGGATCCCAACGGGGAAAGAAAGCGAGGTTTTGGGCCCTTCGAGACATTCTGTATAACATATATATTTTTATACAGAATGTCTCGTAGCTAGTAGCAACAACTCCGGAAGCATCTTCTCCATTCTATCGTGAATAGAAAATATTCTTTACGCTTTGGGTGAAATGTCGGCAGTTATGGAAATAAGCAATCTGAAAGTGAGCATTTTTTTCTATATTTCTAGCTTTTCTTTTGTAAAATATTAGACTATTACGAAAGTAATTTATTTCGAATATTAAAAAAATATACGCTTTGTCAAATAAAATGATTAAAACCTGTAGAAATTTTAAGGTTCTAGCTTTTCTAAGGTTATTGTCATTTTATTTGACTTGTATAGAAGTGAATGTATTTGAAATATTCCACATATGTTACTGTAGTGATAGTTCTACGTTTTTGTTTTTTTAATTTTACACTTCAACAGGCCAAGAGACCCAGTAACAGAAGCGAAACACGTTACAAAATAGCCAGGCTTGAGTAAATCACGCAGATTAATTGTGACCTCACCGGGAATCGAACCCGAACTCTCATGTGAGAAGCCAGTGTCGTGCTCACCAGGCTACGAGGGCCGAAGATAGGTTAAGTTAAGTTAAGATAAGTTTACAGAAGGTTAGAAATATTGAAAAAAAATGCACACTTTTATGTCGCTCATCTCCTTAATTGTTGATATTCAACTCAAAGTCTAAAGAAAAATTTGTATTAAAAGTTGAATAAAAAAACCTCGAATGAAGAAATATTGTAATTTGGTGAGAAATATTGATATATGTATAGTTTCATTTCTTGCTGCGGTAGATTTTAAAAATTATTAGTCCATGTAAGCGCCGGAAATGTATGGATATCAAATGTGTTTTAGTGTGAAAATTTTTTGAGCTCTTAGATAATGTGAGCCCAACACCCTACTTCCCGTCTCCACTGCCACTATCGCTATTTGTTTTCCGAAAGTAATTTTTACTGTATTAACTCTATGTCAAAATCACAATCGACGTTTTCTGATTCAAATTGAATGTACCTACGCGACGAATAATAATAAATAATTATTATAGTGTTCAAGTTTACAACACTTCAATGACACGGAGATAACCTCGTTATCTCAATAGACGTGAAGACGAAAAGTCTCTTCAAAATACGAGGGCCTAGCGCGCTGCCTTCTGTATTCACCTGATTTATTATTAAATTACTTAAATCGGCGCAGTGCATTGAACTAATAACTAAACTATACCATTGTGCATTGAAATAATAACTAAACTATACCACAATGCGTTGAACTAATAACTAACTAAACTATAAGAAAGCAATTGGCTTTCCCCGATTGCTGTCGCTAGGCCCTTCGGTTGGAAATTGTATACTTACACGTCGCGCGGCCACACGGCAAAAACCTACTCTTCTTTGAAATCGATAAAATAGTAAAAAATAAGCAATCTGTTGTATCCTATATCTCTTGGTGGAGGTCACGATTTTTTGTGGTAAAAACTAACGAATTGTGTTTATGTTTGTGATGATTTATAGCGCCGTTTTTGCGTGAAAGACGCTTCAAGAGCGCTTTACAGATGCGACGTCCCGAATAAGTGACTTTTTAGGCTCTTCTTGAAAGATTCTTGATTTTCCATAGATCGCAACACTGGAGGCATCTGATTCCACATAGCTGGGCCCGCAAAGCTGAAAATACGTTCCGCAAACTCGGTGGCTTCAGGTCTCCTTACCAGCTTGCAGAGTGCCTCCGATTTAGCTGACCGCATTATTGTTCGGGTTACCATCACGCCGTTTACCCGCAGAGATAGGGAGAGAGGATAAAACGCCGCAATCGTCTAATATGGCACACTAATTTTGCTCCCGCTAGATTCATACATGTTCAACGGTTGTTGAGGCTTTTAACAGGGCCATCCCTTAATACTTGTAGTATCTGATCATGCCAGGTCTTTCGCGGACGCCCTCTATTCTTGTTGCTTTCAACATTTACCCCATATATTTTTAACCATCATTTCCTTGCTCATACGTTCAACATGACCAAACTATCTCAACAGTCCTTTCTTTATTCTATCTACCATACCACAGCCATTACATTCACTTTAATTTGTTTGTTTCTCACTCAATCTACCAAAGATTTTCCACACAAGCGCCTTATTGACCGCATTTCCACCGCGTTCGGTCTACTTTCATTCCTTTTTTACCGAATCCAGACTTTACTTCCATATATCAGAGGTGTCACTAGAACGCCGTTATGTACCGCTAGTCTTACTTCCTTTGACAGGTTCTTAATGGTCATAATCTTTGCAGATATGATCAGAATTACTAAATCTCAAACCTGTCGAGCACCGCGTGACATACAGCAATCATATTACTGAAGTGCAATTCAGTTATTAACAATTTTTTGTATTCACCACACTTCACATCACAGTATTAGTTAGGTATTATTTTTACTGTCTCAAAGTTACATCCCAAGACGAAGGCGATAAATTTATTTATTTATTTAACGCCCTTACGGGCTTTTACAAAATATAAATTAGTAAATAAAATAAGACAGATATATAGTTAAAAGATACAAGTACATACAATAGAATTGTGTAAATTTAGATTGCAGATAAAAAGATTCAGGTACATTTTATAGATTTAAAAAGAGAAGTTTAAGTAGTAAGAAGAAAAATAAAAATTTATTATCCATTTCCATTCAGTTGAGATGTAAAAAATTATATCAAATTTGTCCTATACATAGTTATATTATCAGCAAAAATGTCAGCCGCCTCTGCATGTTCATTCCTTAATGAGTGTACTCTGGGGATTACAGAGTTTGCTAATGCATTAGTTCTGACTTTCTTCATGTAAAAAAAAGGGTGGCCAGAATGTCGTGTGTATGATTTTATTACAATAATGTTGCCGAATGTTGAGGGCTGTCACTGCCGTTGTTCGCGCATGTGTTGTAAACTTGAACACGCGCCTTGGTTCAAAATCTTCTGTCAGTTTCAAAAGTCTTAATTTTTGTTTATCATTAGGTATACCATCAGAATTTCCGGACGAAAGCGCTCTTGCAGACTAAACGGACCATTATAGTACAGTTAGTGTATACATTCTGGAAACGGCCCAAGAGGAACTTCGGTAAGAAACCTACTTAGGAGAGAGATAGGATCTACTTAAAAACATATCGGTGGATGATATTAATTATTTTAGGTCAAGCTATATTCACAATTGGATTTTTTGGAACGCTTAGGCCCGGTTGTTTCAAGTCGGATTAGAATAAAAGCTCGTTGCCAAATAAAAACATAAAGACAAATATAAATTAAAAAATATTAGTTTTGATTTAGAAACTACGATGTAGGTTCTTAATGTAGATATGTTATTAATAGTTTTTATCAGGAATCCGCTATCACTTTAAATAATAATGAAATAAAATTTATAATAATACATCGATAGGCGTTTTATTTTTATGAATAATTATCAGAATGCATCGTACGCATGCATCCAGGGACGCGCATTCCGTGCAACCAACAAAGCGAGCATGTCTTAACTTTCTGCTCGTTTTGTATTAAAGATTCATGTTTAATTCAAGTGGAAATAATTCAGTTTTAACGTTAACATAGTAAAATAAACGCCTAGCGGATTAGTAGTATTTAAAGTTATACATATATTTCACAAATTTTCTTGTAAATTCTATCCCAAGTGTATACGAACTAAGCGCAACACGTATCTCGGTCGCGCTGAGTGGTATTTCAAGTACACGTCTTCGCTTGAACAAATGTTGCACGTTTTCAAACTATAGCGTAAATATGTATGTTTTTGATAATGATAAATGTGATATTATCTGAAGAACATCCCAAGAATTATATAAACAATATTATAATATACAAGGTGTCTGCTAGGTAGTAGCGAAAATTTATTTATATTTTGAGTGAACAGTTAAGGAGATAATCAACAGCAAATTTGCATTTTTTTTCAGTATTTCTAAACTTTTTTCTATAAAACGTTGGAATATCATGAAAGTAACGTATATCAAATATTAAAAATTCATTCGTTTTTATACAGGGTTATTTGTTAAACATTAATAACCTCACAGGACTATATTTCTCCTTTGATTATGAGTCGAAAATGTTCAAGCTATTATGACCTAATATCAATAGTTAAGAAGATATGCGACATCAAAGTTTGCATTTTTTTTTTCAATATTTTTGACTTATTTTTTGTAAAACGTTGGACTATCATTACTGTAACTTATATCGAATATGAAAAATTCATTCCCTTTAATACAAGTCAAATAAAAAAATAAAAACCTTCGAATTCCAATTGGAAAACATTCCAACTGGATTTTTTTCAGGGTTTTTATCATTTTATTTAACTTGTTTTGAAACGAATAAATTTTTCGTAATTTATATGAGTGACTGTAATGATAGTTCAACGTTTTACAAAAAATAAGTCAGAAATATTGAAAAAAAATGCAAACTTTGATGTCGCATATCTCCTTAACTATTGATATTAGTTCATAATAGCTTGAACTCATAATCAAGGCAGGAATATAGTCCTGCAAAATTATTAGTGTTTTACAAATAACCCTGTATTAGTCATATAAAATTATTAAAACCTTGCAAAAAATATCTGATTTCTGCACTCGTTTTACAGTTTCCATTTAAAATTGAATGAAGAAAATTTCCATTTAAAATATATAATAATACATATAGGAGAAAACTCCTCCGGAACACTAATGACATAAAATTATATTTTCAATAGAGCCAGTATCGCGGCCATTATCATAATTTTTATGCGCTCTATACCTCTAGAACAATACGCTCTGTATTACCAGCTTCACAACCCAGGGTAAAGATTTTCGTCAATTGGCAAGATTCATCTCACAAAAGTTGTAATTCGATACAGCGTCTAGCGTCGCAAGGGGTTAAATGTTATTTGATAAGTTCAAAGCGCACGGCGCCTAAACATCTACATCCCACCACTGAGGCTGGCGCCGAGCGGGCGGGCGGTCGGCTCACCCATTGATCGAGTTCATAAATACTTCGACATCTTTGATACGCGGTACCCTTCAACTGCATTATAATTTATGACTTTACTGCGATAACGCTCCGAATGTATGATTTGTTTATAAGAAATCAATAGCAAAGGTTCTCAAGCATCCCCACGAACAAAAACGAGCTCTGGAATTCGTGAAATAATTGGAAAATAACATTAACAAGATAATAATAATTTGATACATTTGATCGTAGACATACATAAGTAGCTAGTAACAAAAACTTGGGAAAGTTTTCTTCAATCAATTATGAATATAAATTATTCTTTACATTTAGGGTGAACTGTCGAAAACTGCGAAGACAAGCGCCATCGAAGTTTGAGTTTTTTTCCGATATTTTTTGACTTATTTTCTGTAAAACGTTGGATTATTACTACACAGTTACTTATATGGAATATTAAAAAGTCAATAAACGTTTGCAATACAAGCTTTGATACAATCTAACGAAATGAGTAAAACGTTACAGAAATTTAAAAAAAAATTTTTTTTGATTACTCAATATTTTGACTTTGAAAATATAGCACAAAAGTAAAACAAATATGATAAAACTGCTTCTTTAACTTGAAAACTTATAAAGGGTTATTTAGAAAATATTAATAAGCTCGCAGGACTATATTCCTGCCTTGATTATGAATCGAAAATGTTCAAGTAACCATGGCATAATATCAATAGTTATAGAGACATGCGACATCAAAGTTTTAATTTTTTTCAATATTTCAGACTTATTTTTTTGTAAAACATTGAACTATTATTACAGTAACTTATATCGAAAATCATTCTCTTTAAAACAAGTCAAATAAAATAATAAAAACCTTCGAATTTCAATTGAAAAACATCCCAATTACTGCAGGGTTTTTATCATTTTATTTAACTTGTATTGAAACAAACGAATTTTTCATAATATAAATAAGTTACTGTAAAGATAGTTCAACGTTTTGTAAAAAATAAGTCAGAAATATCGAAAAAAATGCAAACTTCGATATTGCATAACTCCATAACTCCATATTAGATCATGGCTGCTTGAACATTTTTGAATCATAATCAAGGCAGGAATATATTCCTGCAGGTTATTAATGTTTTTCAAATAACCCTGTATACGTAGATCAAAAATTTTTAAAATCTTGTGCGTATCTCATTATTTGAGCAAACCAATAACTTTTTTTTTTACTTTGAGTGCGTCGAAATTTGTTTTTCTTGATTGTAACCAAGTGTCAGTACGAATTCTTTCATGTCTTGAGGGTGTGTGGAGCTCAGGAATCAGGAATAAACATTTTGTTAGGGCATCCGTTATATGGATTTGAAAAAGATATTTGCGGTGGCTCAACTCTCCTCCCTGCTCTGGTATAGATACTGTATTAAAGATGTTCCGATTGTTTGTATTTGTAGTTAGGCGATTATTCGCCTCTCGTAGTATTTTCGTATTTGTATTCATATTCGTCGAATTAGATGCTATAAACCGACGAGAGATTGAGTTATTACATTATTAGAGATCTAATAACTCGATCTCAAATAAGACTGAGTTATTAAATCGAATTATTATCGAATTATTTACTTTTGGGAAGAGCCCGAAGACACGTCAAAACAGAATCTTGCAAAAATATACTATACAAGGTGTCTCATAGCTGTTAGCAAAAACTTTAAAGGAGGATTTAGTGTCGAGGAGCATACAAGTGAAACGTAGAAAAATATATAAAAAGTTTATTATATTGTCACTAGATGTTATACTGACAACAATACTATGGAAACGTCTAGTGCGCTCCATAAGTCTCTCGTAATCTCTGAAAAGTTCAAAAAGTGCCTTGAAACGTATTATCTCGAAAGAATTTACGCAATGCGGTCAGTTATTCGTGACTTTTTACGTTACGTTAACCCACGTGATATTAGCTACTGAGCGTGCGCAGTATCACCAGCGTTAGTGATACCAGCGATAGTAAATAAAGGAATTGCCTGTCGGCGGGCAAGAGGTTTTTCTACATGTGAATATTGAACGGAATTAACCAGAAAGTGATCTAAGCGATAGAAACAGTGTTAATTAGTGTGAATTAAGAAACTGTACAATAATAAGTGTGGGTAACATTCTGGTAACATTTTATTGACTATAAAATGAATAACGGTCTTCTTCTTCTTCTTCTTCCTCAGCCTTTTTCCCTCCACTGCTGGATGTAGGCCTCTTCCATTTTCTTCCACTCGTCTCTGTTTCTCCCCATTCGCATCCAGGTTCTTCCTGCTTGCTGGACTATGTCATCGGACCACCTTTTGGGAGGTCTTCCGACGCTTCTATTTTTTGTTCAGGGCCTCCACTGTAGGATTCTGGGTGCCCATCTAGTATCCTCCTGTCGAGCCATATGTCCAGCCCACTGCCATTTTAGTTTTGCAATAAGGTCCATAATATCAGCAACGGCGTCTTATTTCTTAATTTCTGATTTTATCTCGAAGGCTTACGCCGAGCATCTGCCTTTCCATGGCCCGCTGTGTACATTTTAATTTTTGTATGCTTTTGAATAACGGTACTTAGATTTAATTCGTGTCCAGTGACCAACCTACTTCGCGCGTGCGCAATGTTTATATTATTACGCTAACTCTTCGCTGCCTATTGTCTTCGTCGGAACTAGTATGAAGTAAAGACGTAGTTAAATTTGTAAAAATTATTCACTTACAGATACACTTAAGGCGCTCCATTCATTGCTAATGGAGTGCGGCTAATAGAGGAAGCGCTCGTTCTAACAATTGTATTCTTTTTAATTTTACCCAGCGTTTGTCTCAAATGTCGAGACGTCGTTGTATACACCAAAAAGTTACTGGTAACGTGAACTTATACGCAGTAAGACAATGTGATACTGATAAATGGTAAAAAAATATATCGTTTATGAATGATTCATTCACTCTTAGTATTTTCAATATTTATAAGTAATCTAAATTTATATATTTTATTATGATATGAAGGCGTCCCTTAAAAGGGTCTATATAGTAAATCAGGTCAAAAGTGATTTAATTGTTCTAAAATGGCCTGTATAACAGCGTGCACTATAAGTTGGCTAACGTGGAAATAGGGTCTATTCTTCTGGTAGTAACAAATATGGGGCTTGCCGACAATTCGATAATGTCACTGGGATTGCTTAACATCATGAATAAAAAAAGAAAGAATAAAATTAATGTCTATAATTGGCAACTGAATATTAGAATATAAAAAAACTGAAGTGTTTTTTCCCTCTCCTGTAAATTTTTTTTGCATATAAACCCTTTTTATAGCGACGCCTTCATATATTAAAGATGTCTAACAAAAAAGAAGTATTTATATGGGAAATTAGGTGTTGAAGTCTTTAGGTGTTTATAGGGCTTACGGCCTATCGTATGACTGGCTTGAGTGATCATTTTATACAATGTAACATTCACGATTCCACGCGTGAGCGACCACCACATCTGTCAAATTTTTGGAAGTAGTATATCTGTGCTTGATATTTGTCATCGTAGTATATACCTACATGTTGCCACTGGTAATGTGATTTCTGTCTTTGACTATTTTGAGTATTTTTTTTATTAAATTTACTTGGTAAATGTATAAACTTAAGAGCGGCTGTATTCAATATTATATAATTAATACACATTTATATTACGCGCTTACCTACTTTTAAATGAGAATTTTTTCTCGTGTAAATACAATCATTTGTGTAAGACATTATAAGTAAGAAATAGACAAAGAAACATTAGATTAAGTTATAAAAATAAAAACATTAAATTAAATTAGTAAGATATAAACAATACAAGAAGACAAAAATGTAAGGTATTAAATTATATAAACAAGATATAGACAAGGAAACGTTATATTAAGTTATAAAAATTAAAAATTAAGAAGGTATTGTAATAATATTTAAAAGTATGTACATATTGAGAGTTTTAGGTAAGATTTTTTTCATTGTGTTATGATTGTTTTGAAATTTCTATAATTTTTTTCCGTCTTCATTTCATTGGAAGAGCATTAAATAATAATATTCCTTGATAGGTGAAATGGTGTTGGGCTGTGCTAGTATTACATTTAGGTATCAAAATATTTCCAGCTGATCTCAGTCTATTACTAAAACATCCAAATGTTCTATTATTGAAGTACATTTTGTGAATTTGAATTATCGCAAAATTTTTTACAGATTTGATTAATATTTAGGACGTTAAAAATATTGAAAAGTTCCCTTGTTGGGAATGTTGAGGATTTCCTCAAAATCACATTGATAATTACTCTCTGAACATATGAAGTAATATTCTTTATTACGTGTATATGACATTCATCCCAATTCTTTACATGTACCTTCACTAGAATACACTTGAAAATTATTTCAATATTAAATCATTTAAGCCACCCGTACGATCGGCCATAAGCCCTGTAAACACTCAAAGACTTCCATACCTTCTCAGACCATACCATACTATCTCATATCGATATGTAGTTTCGTCTGTAATTTTATAGATATCTGTAATGTATCTTGATTAACGACGATTCCTCTGGAGACAAAAATTTTGTAATTGTGTTCTTGAAAATTTTAAACGCGCTCAAAAATATAGTGTATATATTTTATAGTGTGAATTGAGCTTTAGTTTTTGAACAATAAAAACAAAATACTTTACAAGTAATAATACATTAACATTATTGGATCGAATTTTGTTTTGACTAACAGTGCATTATTTCATAACCTTTTTTGCTTATACAAAATAACATCTACAATTAAATGAAATCTCTGTGTTGACTTTTGGATGATTTAAGGTCGCGCATAGGTCTCCAATATTCTTAGTCTGGTCCTGATAATAACTGTAGTGTTGTTCAGCACTGCGATGCTTACCTAATGAGATTATAGGTTTGAGATTATAGGAAATCAGCAAAATAGTTCGATTTTATTTACTTTGTAAAAATATGGGTGTGAGATATGTTCTAAATATTTTTTTGATATACGAGAATTTAAATTTCATCATTAAGCAAGCGCATGGGTACATACATAATGTTAATAATGAACATTTTTTAAATACATTTAATAAATTTTATTTTTTTATATAGAGATGCGAACACGGAATACGTGTTGCAACAATATTTTTACTATTTTTAAACTAAGCTGAAAAAAACCTGTACTATGAAAATAGGACTAACTTGCTGGTGTCCTGAAACGAGGCTCGAACCACTGAATACAAGACCTTTAGTAAACAATAAAATAAAATTTTCACGAAGCAAACACATTGTGATGAAACTTAATATCTTTAAATAAAATATAACTTTGTTGTAAAAAATTTCTTTATAATAACGTTCCTACCAATAATATCGTTCTAAATAATGAAAACCACGGCTGGCGTCGAATTTTATTTACTAATAATTTGTCATCATTGAGTGTTCTAAAATTTCCACCTGAAATTAAAGCCGCTTTTACATAAATAACAACATAGAGAGACTTTTGATAAGTTCTAAAGATAAAGAACATAAAATAAACTATTTATTAATATATAAACTCAGATGCGACGATTGCCCAGGATTTTACATAGGAAAAACAGTCAGGAATATAAATATTGGAGTCATCGAACACAAATGATGCCAAAATAGTGTAGGCTATTAAGAATTCGCGATTCATTTATTAGAAAAAAAACCACGCATTTAACCAATCTTCGGGTGTATAATATGTACTTCATAGAAATGACATAGGTATACGTCTTAATAATTTAGAAGTCTTAGAAATAAAAAAATCATTAAAAACAAATTAAAACTATTTACTTAATAAATAATTTGATTTATCGCGTAGACCAATTCTAGATATGTTCCCCTTCCAATCATCTCTACCCACCCATACCCTCTCTCTCTCTCACTTTTTTTCTTCCCTTAATGCTTTCTTTTGTGATTCTGTTTTTGATTAGTAATATTCAACCCTGATAAAGGGTCAGCTGTGAGCTGAAACTAGTTGATAATAACTCAATAAAGTGGTATTAAACAAAGTGATATTTTATTTAAAAATAAAATATTAGGTAAATTTATTTTATTTTTATTCCCGTAATTGTAACGTTTAATACTTTTATACAAAATACTTTTATGTTCTATTATGTTATGCAAGACATTCAACCATATTGTACAATCTATATTGTATCGATATTGACATCTTCAATATTCGTCTTACGCACTAAAAAGCAATCTGCCAATTGCAAGTACTTCATTCTAGCATTACTTCCTACTAACTAACTAACTACTTCCACTTAGTACTATTCTTCTAATTAAATCATGATCACTAAATCGACTTTGGCCAATCACCCTTTTCCTTACATCCTTATTTCAAAGTTACATTCAAAATACCCTTATTACCTGATTACTTAATAGACCACGCCTATAATATATGTAAATCTATGTTAAATGTGCAATGTTGATTTATGATTAAATCAGTGAACGCATATGTATATTATGTCGATGCGATTTATTTCGGTATTATTGTGGTGGCCGAAGACACTTTACTTAGTGAAATTCCGAATCTGTCGCCAGGCGGTTCTGCAGTAACGTATCACGGCCTAATATGACTGTATATAAGAATACGGCCGAACTAAACTGCGTAAAAACACCTTTTCAGAGAGGGTGTGGCCTAATTCAATACTTATCCTGCAGTCGATTAGCTTTAGTTGCCGTCCGAAGTTTGACAAATCGTTTTCGGGTAGGTGCACGTGGCCGAAATCTCAGCCGCATTCTAAGGCTAGTAATTCTTTACATTACACATACATATATATATATATGTGTGTGTGTAATATATACGTAAGTAGGTATAGTATATAGACACGCACATTCTTTGTATCAATTACTAGGACCTCAATTCAAATACATTTAAAAGCGCACGGAAAATGCATCAAGAAACTCTTCGAACTCTTCGCTTTTCATTACGCTTTACGCTTTACATTTTCGCTTTACGACGAAGCTCGAAGAATGCGGTTTTTATAAATTAACAGTAAATGGCAGTTGGCACAATAAAACATGTTATACAGATAAACCTAAAATAAAGCACAATAACTGAAGTCGATGAGAGATTCTGTTACTCTCGAAACTTAAATAATAAAATATAAAACTATTATTAAACTCGCGAAGAGGTAACAAGGTCAATATTTTTAACCTAATTTAATAATAAAGTGATATATTGTTTTTTATGTATCTTACGCCCGGTATTCTGTCAATGTTTCGTTAAAAATAAAATAAAATATGTCGGTTTCTATAACTAGACCAAAACTAATATTGTTACAGAAAGATGTCTAAACACTTGTACGCTTATTTTCTAGAAAGATACGCCCTGTGTCCGGGAGGTGGGGTCGTGGGTGATGTCGGTGGTACCGTCAGCCAAGAGTGAAGGCCTCGCCGCGAACATCCTCGATCCTCGGCACACTGCTGTGAACTTGGGCAGCGCCGCGTCGCCTCCCGAGCGGATAGATAGAGTGACGCCGGCGTCACAGGCCCGCGAGTTTTAACCAGCGGGCTCCGGTTAGTGTTATCTAGTTCTTCTGATAATTAAATTTGTTTACATGCTTGCTTTATATATTACAAAACAACGAACTCAATTAGACAGGGATGACATCGGAGCATTAAAAATTGATATTTTTCAATTAAAATTCGGTACGGCGGATCCTCAGAATTCGTCATAATCAGTTCTCGAAAGAAGGATGAATATCAAAAATAATGAATATCAATCGAATTTTTTGCTTAGGAATAAACAAACTAATTCAATATACATCACGCCGTTTTATTGAGCAGAGGGTAGAACGCCACACTAACGCAATATCACCTACGATTCTACCTCACGGGGCACGGCCACGGAGACGCGTATGTTTTTAGAAAATGAGCGCAAAGTGTTTAGACAGGTTTCTTTGACAATATTAGTTTTGGTCTAATTGTAGAAATATTAAAATTATTTATACTCTATATTGTGTTATATTATTACTTATTTTTACTTAACATTATGTTATACATCTTTCATTTTATTTTTAAGGGGACAATAAAAGAACACTGGGTTAAAACACATAAAAACAATACATAACTTATGTATTTCAAATTCAGCCCACAATTACAAGTACCTTCGGCCTGCTCTAGCAACACGCATATACATATTTAGTGTGTTAATGCATACGAATATGTAAATAAATATTTGATTTAATGTGTTATGTTTACGCGGGGTTCATATAATTGTCAAGAAAATGCTCTGTAGGAGTGACTTTTTAAATTATGATCTCTACATATTTGAGAACTCCTGGAATATTTTCTATTTTGACACATCACTTTTGCTTCGGCTTATGTATGACATCTTCCCATGTATGCTCTACGTTGTTGAAGCTTCTAACAGGGCCATCCTCCAATATTTATTTTGTATGATCATGCCAGGTCTTTGCGAACACCCTCTGTTCCCGCTGCCTTCAACGCTCGCCTCATATATATTTTTAACCATCCTTTCTTCGCTCATACGTTCCATATGATCAAACAATCTCAGCGATTCTTTCTTTATTCACCTACCACGCTTCAGCCAGTATTACTATCACTCCGGTTCAAAAATGTTACTCCTGATACTCCCCTAAGGTAACTAACTCATTTCATGTTTTGATTCTTCATTTCACTTTTCCGTTAGAATTTATATTTGCTGACCAGTGGCCAATAGACATATTTTAATTTTATTAAGATTATCGTTTTGTGTGCTTCATTATTGAAGGGTCGTTACAAAGCAGAGGTAAAACATGAATGTTATGACGTTATCGGTTAGTTTATTTTAAAATATATATTTTTTATTTACAATTAAAAATTAATTCTTGTAAAAATAACTTCGTCTCCCTATATGACAGTTTAAAAGATGTTTGAGCGGTGTTTTGCATGTGAAAAGTTGAGAAATGATACCCGGCGTTTTCAAAATATTTTTTTATAATTTTTCAGCACAACTAATGAAAACTTTAATATAATAAAATTTCATAACAAAATTATATTGTGTTGCTTGATCTTGAATGATGTAACATATAATAATTTAGTTTCTAGTTTCTTCTTTTGTAAAATGTTGTTTACATAATATCAATTTTATTTTAAATTATACTACTTATCTACACTTATCCGATTATTAATTAGCATTAAAATACAACATGATTTGAAATTTGACATTGACATTTTTTTTAATCGCTGGATCCCTAGCTAAAGTCGTTGGGATTATAGGTTCCATTACACCGTGACAAGCACGCAAGTTAGAATGCGTATGGTTCGATGTTATATTTTACCATTATCTTATATGGGATGGAGGCATGGACACTAAACCATGAACTTATCCGCAAGGTCGAGGCTTTTGAGATGTGGATCGATAGATGCATATTGAAAGTTTCCTGGCTGGATAGAGTGACAAATGTTGAAGTCCTCCGGCGTATGAAAAAAGACCGAGATGTGCTGCGGAGTATCAAGATAAGAAGGACATATAGAATACCAGGAATACAGTTATACACTGTCAACATTTTGAATGTTTTGTGTATGTTCTTTATCTGTCTTATTTCAAATATTTGAAGGAACTATGTTATAGCCATCTATGGTCAAAAAATAGATATCGCCGCTGGTAATGATATCTCTCTATTTTTCTTCTTCTTTCCTGGCGTTCAACCCTATTATAGGGTGTTCTTGCCACAAAACAAGTGTGTTTCTTCTTGGCAATGGGTGTGATGGTTGCGTTTTTTTTTTTAAGAATTTTTTTTTTCTAAAAATCTTTTATTTTTCTCTCTCTCTCTTTTATTTTAGAAATTTAAATTTTAAACGATTCATTTAAGGATAAATATGTTTCTGTGTGGATGATTCAATTTTATTAGTAATGGAAAGGGATATGGGGTACATAATGTTAGTTTCTTTAATTTTTATAGATTTATACCGTTAGCTTTTAGGAATCTTGTTAGTAATTTTAAAGTGATTTCATCATTGGAAGATAAGAGGGTTGGGATATTGATGGGGAATGGGATATTGTAATAAAAAAGATCTTGAATAAAATTTGAGTAATAGCCATTGATGGGGCATCCAAAAAATTTGTGATCTAATGTTCGTCGCCCATCCGGCATTCATAGAGCCCCATATGCTAATTTTAAAAAGATGGCTATTCATGCAACAGTGTCCTATTCGCACACGGCAGATAGAGAAAGCCTCGAACTTATTCACTTTCATTTCTGAAAACCATGGCCTGGCAGGAATTTCTGGTTGTTTTGCGGAATACCATTTTCATTTTAAGATTTTGAGGTCTCCCATTGAGACTTCTAAGTAAAATTAATTTTTTCTTCAAGTAACGGCAATAAATTTGATATTGTAATATGATTATGAGAGGAAATGCCAGAAGTGAAAGCTTCTTTAGCTAAAGCATCTGCCTTTTCATTTCCTGGGATTCCTTAATGGCTAGGAATCCATGCTAAAGCAATTTATGTTTTTTTTGCTGAATGTAAAATATCAACTCTCGAATTTGAATACAATGTTCATCTTCGGAGTAAGTGAAAGGGCAGGATTTGAGTTTTTGTAAAACGCTAAGAGAGTCGGAAAGGATCAGGCATTTATTAAGAACCTATTTTATAATTTTGCAATATATATTTTACTGTTTCAAGAATTGTAACGGCCGCAGCAATTCTTGAAACATTAAAAACAGATTCTTTTGGTAGTTTATTTATTTTCCGAATTACAGAGTATAGCAGCCCCAGTGTAAGTAGATGAATCCATCTTTGAATTAAGTTTTTGTGTTTGGGTGGCTTTTGGCCTGGTGATTCAGCAATGTTTGCCTGCTTTCATGGATTCATTCCGCTCCTGAGACATAGTGTTGCTGGTCTTCAGCTGAGGCTGGAGCACAGGACCAGCTCTCTAGTGCAAGCGGCGCTGTCATGGAGGTCTGGATGCCTTATTAAAGGATGGAATAATATGCATAAGGTTACAAACGTGTGTTTCCATAGCCATAACGATCTGCATTATAACAAAAACTTGAAGCATGTCTATACGCACAAATTATTTCATATTAATTCTTTTAGAATTTTCATTGGCCGAATATATATATATATAGATATATATATATATATATATATATATATATATAGCTCGGGTTATGTGTGTGAATATATATGTATTCATTGTCGCATTTTTATATGTTCTCTCTATATATATTATTTTTCTTTTTCTGTTCCACTATACCTGGTAACTATATAATATGTAACTCTTCTAATTTATATGGCGGACCAGGTCTTGCACTTACAACCTTGATACGCTGAAATGAACATATTATTATTATTATTATTCGCTACATGTCGCCATAAAAAGTGCGCAAAATATGGATTTGAAAATAATTGTCCCAATAATTGTTTTTTTTAGTCACATTGACGATGCTACCTTCGAAGGACTGGGCGCGGTGGGCTTCCTGAGTCTGGCCGATAATGATCTGCCCGCCGTGCCCCGCAGGATATTGCGACACATGCCCAAAATACGTACCTTGAACTTGGGGAGGAGCAGGATCAAGGTGTTGAATGCATCAGATTTCAAGGTGAGTGGCAAAAATGTTGCGTTTTGTGTAAATATTTTATAGTGCATTTTGTGTAAATAATTCATATCATCCCTTTAGAGGTAAAAATCAAAAGTGACATTGGATTAGTTTTGAGATAATGAGGTTTAAACTATTATGTCATACGCTGTAGAGACGTGAGCTGACACTGTCAGCATAAAAGATTCCTCACAACATCTGAAATCAAAGTGCTGAGATCCATTACTGGAAAATGGAGGACATAGCACGATGGAGCAGATCCAGAAGGAGATTCTGGAGAGATCACGTAGCCAGAATGGACAATATGAGACTCGTGCCTACAGCAGCGAATAAAAGCCCCTCTGGACGACGCCCACCGGGAAGGCCACCGAAAGATGGAGGGATAGCTGGACCTCTTCATCTCAGACTTAGTTTTCTGTATCACACACAGATCAACAGATCTACTAAAAGAAAAAGAAGAAGAAAATTTGATCATTCAAATTGTGATATGAAAATTGTTGAAAATGTTCAAATTATGAGTTTTACCACTAAATAACTATAAAAATACATTGAATATATTAGTATTCATAACTCATTTTGACCTACATAGCAGTTAGTGAGTTTTACCTCTAAAAGGACGATATGATGCGATGAGGAAAATTTGAGCCGATTTTATAAAATATATTTAAGCGTAGACAACGCATCGAGAATTATTAATACTTAATTGGGATAAATTATTGAAGTCTCACAGAGACCAATATTTATATATGGGAAACGTATTGGTACAAGTTTATAAAAGGAGAAAAAAATCCGAAATATCAATAAAATGATAATGCAGTCACCCAGGATTACTAATTTAAAGTGTACTGAATTCTAGAATTTATGTTTTTACCTTCTAAAATCGTGTTTCCTTTAAATTGATAGGCTATGTTTTCTATTAAATCTCGAATTCAGTATATAATAAATTAGTAATCCTGGGTGACTGCATTATAATTTTTTGGATATTTCTGCTCTTGCTTTTATACTCCACATATATACTAAATCTATATTCTTTCAAATGTGTAAACGGACTATGCTAGAAACATCTATAGTCCTTCCCATGACATATTATATGTATATAGATTTCACAGCTGCTAACGATACCTCCATATTTTTAAAGTGGAATATCAAGAAATATTAATTTAAATGTGTATATGATATTCTTCAAATTATTAAACACACACTAGAATACGCTTGAATTTTTTTTCTCTTTTTATAGGCCAGTATAAACTTGCACCAATATGTTTTACAATAACAATATGTTTCCCATATATAAATAGTTTGGTCTCTGTGAGACTTCAATAATTTATCCTAATTAAGTATTAATAATTCTCGATGCGTCGTCTACGCTTAAATATTTTTGGAAAATATTTTCTCAACTAGCCTTTGTAGTTTTATTTCCTTATTTTATTTTTTAATAAAAGATCGTCAACAGGTCAATAGGTGATCCAAGGCTGATATTAGAGTACAAAGTATAAATTTTTTATGAACATTTTGAAGATGATCTGATCACACAATACGCTTTTTATAATGAATAAATTATTAGTAATGTTTTTATATTAAAGACACTAAGAATAATTTTTCTTAGTCTCTTTAACTTTTTTATGTTAAACACTAAGAATAATTATAAATTTTCATTGAAAACTAGCTGTAACCCGTCAAGTGAAGGTACTTTAACATGTCCGTTCCTAAAGAATAAGTATTTATTTATTTGTAAAAAAAAAGAAAAATAAGTAAAATAAGGAATTTCTTTTTTATATAAAAAGTTACGGACGTTATACGGACAGACAAGTAAATTTTAAAGACACAAAGAATAATGTTTTTATGATAAATGAATTGTAAATAACGTTTATATGATATAGAAATTATAAATAAAGCTTTCATGATAAAAGATAGGCCCTATGTACACCCAAAGTCTTCCATACCTGCTTTCCCATAAAAAATATAATTTCGTCTGTATGAGACATCTATAATACCTATATCTTGAAAATAATCATTATCGCCTTTTTGGCTTTCTACCCCCGATATGTATTGTGAACACTAATATTGATATATCCTTGGAGATACCCTATAATAATTTATAATTTCACATCTACACACCATCCATTTTTTTGACAATAACCCATAGAACACATGAAATCAATTTTTTATTTACATATTTTTATTTACATGATCGCACTGCATTGATACACTAAATATATGCATATTGCTAGAGCAGACCGAAAACAGTTGTAATTGGGATAGCGGGCTGAGTTTGAAATAAATAATTCATTGTTCTTTATATATTTTACCTAGTATCCTGTTAGCATCTACTTAGAAAAAAATTGAAATCGCGTCCATTTCTTTAGGTTGGTGACGGAAAATTGCATATTTAAGGCGCTAAAAGTGTTACAATATTGCCTTACTTCAGGCGCACTAGGAGCCACGCGAATGTTCCAATTAAAAGATTTACCACAAAGTGATTTATGTTATCATTGTAGCGAGGGAAAAACTACATTTAAAAATGAAGACTGCAACACGCACACGTTTACCGTTTGAAGACTACAAAGTGTACGCTACATTTGTAGTAGGTACCGAAATATTACACACTACATCTACTTCAATAAACTATATGAAGTGGACTAATTGTAGTACTACAAAATTTGAAAGAGTCGTTTTATTTACCTCAAATTCCCAAAAACTAAAATATTCCCGGGGGGGGGGGAGAGAGGAGAGGGTGGTGAAATTTGAAATAGACGTTGTGATGGCTCCTCTTCTTCGCCTTTCAGCTCGATCCTACTCCTAACTGAGTTTACGCCTTGTTAAAGGCAAACAAGCTATCTATCTACGTCGGGTGGAGGCTCTACGGCTTTTAACGTAGTATTTCCAAACACCCTCGCTTTATTCAAGACCTCCCCAGTTCACGTTGTGTAATTTTTTGTTTCGAACTATAGGGGATGAATTGGTTTAGTGGTAACCCTAACGCAAGCTTTACTTAAATTAAATACTGGGGTATGAAGTTCGTGAATGTTCATGGAAAACGCAAACAAAACTACCTAGCACGTCAATTAAGCCCTACGGTGCAATTGCTAAACATACTATGTTCCGTGGCCCTATATTATTTACCTATCATTCCTACGGTCCGAAACACTGCATCTGGTGTAGCTGCGCTTCCAGAGTGCGCGATCCTCTGCTCCCACGCCCTCTCCGCTCGATCCCCCATTGTCCTACCTGTATGGGATCGACCGCCATCCACTGGAAAGGTTAGTAACGTGCCGTTATCACATGCGCATGCACATATAGAGTACATAGATCCCCTGAAAGCCCTCCAGTCCTTCGTAGCCGCTCCTATGGGTGATTCCGTCTTCGACGCCCTCGCTGATTAATAATTTTATCTCCCGCCTTTATCTCGCTGTGCTTATTCCTTACGATCTTTTATATTTACTCTGCATTATCTTTATATCAATTACATTGTTACGTTTATTTACTAGCCGGCCTAAGTTCCGTCACCTGTATCTGGCCCTATGTCTCATTCTAGTGGTACGTTGGGTTCTAATGGATAAGGGGTTTGTAGAAGGAATGTGTAAATGTATGTGTACGCGGAAAATGTGGTTGCTTTAAATTCGGCCCCTCCGTACCCAAAGGCTCATCGGTGACTGATCCCATCTTCCTTCTCTCGACACGAGTTCCGGATACGTTGACCTGAGCCTGGATGCGCCTTTTCATGTTGGGCCTCTTCTGTGCAAAGTACCGCACCATCCCTCGCGTCAGTGTCTGGCGTCCGGGCTCAGAGCCAGTTTGCCCCCGAATTCCAACTCCTCCAGGTTAAACTAAGTTAAACTACGGTATATATACTGAAGCTACTGTAAAGATGGTCCCGGGCCACCTGTCAAGTCAAAAATATGCGAGTGGGAGGGGGAGTTTCCTAGGCTCCCCAACCCTCGCCTGTGAGCAACTGCAGCCCATTGGCCATTCGCGACACTACAGTGACTGCAACCACCCTCCCAGGTAGTACTTATTATAATCTGATATGCATCAATACGTTCAATCCATTCCAGACGAGGGAAGACATCCGCACGGGTGTTGTGCCACCCGTGAAGAGCCCCTCATACACTACGTACGAATAGATACATACTAATAAAATATAATATACATACATATACATACATATACAATACATAAATAAATACTTGTAATGGTTGGTTGCCATGTGGTTTCCCGAGGCCATGACCCCTCGTATTAGTAGATGGAAAGGTGGATCTGGACAGTAGGGATATGCCTAGCCCCTGGCCAGGGATGTCGGTGTATTTTCTCCAAATGGTGTACAGCTAGAAACCTGCCATCGATGATGATGGGATCTGCCTAATTATCTCCGACTGATGTGTAACTGGAACCCTGCCTTCACTGATGAAGATGATGTTGTCACTATCGAAACGTCACCTGATGATATTTATCTGAACCACCGCTAGTGATGATGATGATGATGATGATACTATCGTAACGTTTCCTGACGATATATATCTGAGACACCGCTAATGATGATGATGATACTATTAGAACGCCTCCTGACTATATATGACTGGGACACCGCTAATGATGATGATGATGATGATACTATTGAAACGTCTCCTGATGATATATAACTGGGGCACTGCTAACGATGATGATGTTGATGATACTATCGAAACGCCTCCTGACGATATAAAGCTGA